>FIZU01043450.1:0-12840 GCA_900064475.1 Pseudococcus longispinus
CGGTGATTCGTTGTCCTTGGCTGCAACCGAACATAGCTATGTACAATACATTACCCTACGCGTAGTTGATACAAACAGGTTGGACCAACGTGGTAACACTGCGTTGTGGTATGAAAACATGCATTGCGCGCGCATCCTTGGATGAAAGGGCAACTCATCGTCAAACATCCCGAGCGAGTTAATAGAAGGGTGGTAATAACCACTTTTTATTCAATATATGTAGATGAAAAAAAAAAGGTTTTGAGAAGATATTTGGACTTGAAAATCGCCCTCAATTTTCCCTTAGCAGGATCAGTCGATGATAAAATTACCATTTTCGAGTGACACGTGTCATAAATTTCGATGGTGTTCCAAAATTGCAAGATTTATGTGTGTTTGACTAATTTGAGATCCTTATACCTACAAAGGGAAGGGGTACGTAGAGTGAATAGAAGTCCAGGGAAAGCGAAAAAGCTAGGGTCAAATTGTATCGACTCGACCGACACGTGGTTGCATCCTACCTGAGCTTTTATGAGGAACAGTTAAAACTTTGAACAGTTTGGCTTCTCGAATAAAAAAACTGATATATTTTACCTACGTAGCTACGAACCCTAAAAATTAATCACTAAAACACCATTTTCATGCTGAATTGAAACTCCATCCCGAGCCCCAATCTCACTATAATGAAAATCCAAATTGAAACTGTGCCTATTCAGAATTTAATTTGGAAAAAAAAAATGAAAAATAAAAAGTAAAATGAAAAGTTAGTACAAAAAATACTAGTACTTGTGGCAGTTTTAAAAAGTTCGAATTTTAGATCAAATATATTAGTAACTTTTAGTTTTAATTTTAGAAAGTATTTGGGTGCTTCATTTCAAGATCTATCTAATAAGAATCTGGACATTTCAAATTTCAGAAACAGTTTCAACTTCACAGTTAATTTCCCTAATTATTCAGATCAAATCAAATCAAAATCAAAAAGCTATATTTTTGCAAGTGATTTGTTTGAACACTCGTGGCCACACGGGCCAAAAGCCTCACCAACTTCCCCCTTCTGTGGTAAATACTGAACACCCTTGTGTAAATGAAACTGAAACATTTTGTGTCACATTTTTAAATCTCCATTTTCGAAATTGATAAGAACAAAAGAATTATTTCTGAGTTTTTTGCTGAAATTCCCAAAGTGAGTAGCTATTGTCCGCTGCCTTTCTTCAAAACTTATCCATGAAACTCAATTCGTTGATTCACCCCTAATCGACTTTCTAATTCGAACGAATAAAAATTCAAATTTAGATACCTAAAAAAATCAATGCAAAGTTCGCCCCTGAAATAACTTTTTATTGGTACATCGCATATAAGAAACGCGTTCCCGCGGTAGAAATCTCGAACGAGCTTATGAACGACAACGACGTATGTATTATATGGTGAAAAATGGAAATTCAACGTGTAGTAAACGCTTTTAAGCACCTTTGCTTGTTAACAATTATTTACATTTCTTGTAGCTTGCAACGGAAAGTGTTAATGCATGTTATTTTTACCCTAACAGCTCCCATGTCTTTTCACTCATCTATATAAGGATAGACATTGCCGACGAAGCGAAGGCGAGAATTTTTAGCGAAATTACATTCTATATATTTTGAATTATGTTTGCTTTCCATTTCGTATGCATACACATTACAATTCTTTCTATATTTTCTTATTTTATGAGTTTTCATTTCGAAATCGCACGTAGAGGTAAAATATTTATTCGACGAAAATATACGTGAAATGTACTGAAGAGCGTGTGCTTTGCGTTATATGAACCATGCACGGATTGGGTAGACGATTGCGACTGGTAGTATAAACGAAGAGCAGGACGAGACGATATAAATTAGTGATCAAGCTAAGAAAATATTTAGCATTAACCCCTCTTATAAACGTATAGACTGTTTCCAGTGCTGGGTAAAAATTTGTACGCGATTCATCAAAAGCATCGTCGTCTGCAAACGTTTTATATCGTAAATTACAAAATAAAGCAAATAAAAAGGCGAGTTATTAAAGTGACGGATGCGGTATGACGACGAAGAAGAAGAGCAGCAGCTCGCAAACGTAAACGTTTCTTTCGACGATATCAAGAAAAGCTCATAACACGAGTTTCAGATAGGAAGTAATAAACGGTTTCTATAAATATCGGGTCCACTTTAGACATTATTTGTTCTGAATCTTCAGCACCGTCATAATCTCGGTCTAATGTCAACAAATCCGGATAAAATTTCATTCCCGAAATTGCAGCGTCGCTGAACGACTGACTGACGTCGGTACATTCGGTGACGATGGTTTTCTCATCGGTTACCAACAATAGTTGATTAGTTTTGGAGCTAAATCGACGTATTTGTAGGATGAATTTCTTATACCCCGCTGAAAGGTTCCATCTGGACCATGAGAATTCGTAGACTAGGCATAGGTAAGCCATGCAGTGGTGTAGATGGTCTTCGGTGATGTGGTGTTTTTTTGGCATACTGTCCACGTACAAACAAGCGTCTTGGGATGGGAATATGTTGACGCCACCTTGACGTAGTAAACGGACGAGAATTCGAGCTGGGTAAAATATGCCTACGTGTTGTTGCAGAGCCATCGTGTTTGCGTTTTCCAGCAACGTAAGGCAGATTTCATTTCGACGAATTACGAACTCGAGTACCAAAGCTGAAGTCGTCAGGCCGAAAGTTATTTGAGGTGATTCTCCTCGCAAGTCTGGTTTCAGTTCCCAACTCTGGTATGGGAAATTGTTATACTTGAAGACTGCCAATCCGAATGCTGTCATTTTGCCAGCTCGAAATGATAACGTTTGCTTTTCCTCGTTGAATTTTACCTCGTAGATGTATTCGGTCGACCAGTAATGGTTTTCGGTGTCCCAATGAACTGGCACGGGTGAATCGAACCATAGTACGTGGTCTGGTAATTTCATCGTGATCAGGACCAATTTTGAGAGTAGTTTGCCTGCAACAAACGATTGATCGATGGTATTAGAGTTCGTGGCGATTCGCAGACCTTCAGGTATTTTGTCAGATGAACAATTTAGACTTTAGAAATCTGGGTAACTTTCCGATATTTTGTCAGGAAGACTTCTTGGATTTGGAAATTTTCAGATATTACGCTGACTTTCGGACATTTTGTCAGACTTTTTTGGACTTGCAAAATTTTTTAAATCTCAAATGAATTTTTGGGCTTGGAAAATTTCAACTTTATGGACTTACAAGTATCATTCGAGAGAATTTGAAATGAATAACACGATTTAATAGACTTGAAAAATTCAACGAGCAAAAACATATCCTATGTTCTATAGTTTCATGGTACTATGGAAATGGCGAGGACTTTTTGATTAGTTATTGGGGATTTCCATTCAACTAATCCGAAAAGCTTTTGCATGAAAACGAAATTAGAATAAACGCCCCTTTCAATGGCGCAAACTGCAATCCTCTATCTATCATAGTTAAAATTTTATGATGGATCAAAAATGATGAACAAGATTGGGATTTTTTTTGAATGAGCATAACTTTGTTCCTTCAATTTTAAGGGTAGTCAGATATACCTACTTGTGTCAGCATCAATTGCCTACATGTCCAGTAGAAAGACAAAGGAGAAACATTACATACAGTAAACTAGGGACTAGGGTCTCTCTCTCTAGCCCCCCCACACGCCAATAGGTTTATTGTAAGATGCTGGAAAGATTGTGATCCTGAATTGACTAAAATGAGAGGGGACCCTGAGGCCCCTAAATCCTCCCATAATCTACATACTCGTAAAATATCTTGAAAATAAAAAAATACCTACCTTTAATATTTTCTTTATCAAGTGTCGTTATTTTTGATAATTTTGATTGCAGTGTAAGGTGGGGGAGAGGTATAGTAGATTTTTTTGCAAATTTTATTGAAACAATTGCAATTTTGAAATATTTTTCCTGGAATATCTATCAAAAGACGTACCTCTAGTTTTTTTAATTCGTATTTTTCGACCAGGAACAAAACTATAAGATCCTCTTCCCTCCACCCTCCCTTCCAAATTACGCCTCGAATTATTTTTTAAAAATCGGTAAATTTTTGGAAAAATCTATTACATTTTGATAAACACCAAGTTTGCAAAAAACTTGTCAATTTTTCCAACTTATCTGAATTTTTTCTACGGGTAAAATTTAGTTGAAAAATCTTTGGAAATTTTCTATTGGTGTGAAAAGAAGTGTCGAGCTTTTTTTGATTCCATTCTAAACATCTCTCTTTTAAAAATGATATTATGATGAAATATCATCAAGTACGTATGTCAGATGGTCTCAAATTTTTGGTTTTTTCTTTTTTGGACAGATGATCCCAACCTAGAAGTTTTGCAAAATATTCTATATTTTTAACCTATTGTCTTTGAGCTCGTGATTAATATTTGGCAAATACTTCATTTGAATATTCTAAATTGAGCAATATATTTTCGAAATTTCAGCTGTTGTCTAGCCTGTATTTCGACATAATTCTCAAAATTTGGTGAAAATGTCAAAATTTACGGCAAAAAAAAAGTAAAAAATCCATTTTTTTAAGCTAAAATGACAATTTTTCAAAATTTTTGCTTGCTCAAATGGTATTTTTTTTTTGTTTTTTGTTTTTTTTTTTTGAAAAAATCTATTGATCTTTAAAAGTGGGAAACACTAATTTTGTTAATATCCCCAATTCCATAAAATGGTAAAACTGCTCCAAAAAGTTTAATTTCTGGATTAGAATTTTTTCGTGGCTGAAATTTTCAATTTTCCGCCATTTTGGAAAATTTCAGAGCCTTTTAGTCCGAAAAAAAATCATCAAGATCAGATTTGCGCCATTCATCATCGATCAATGACCATTGTTCTGTACAGTCATTAAAATAAAAAAATAAGTAAATAAAAAACTCACCGTGCAACTTTTAGACGATTTGACAAAAATTGGACATTTACGAATTAAAAAAAAAAAAATTATGATGTGCATTTGAATGTGACATTGAATGTTAGTTTATTTTTGTAATATTTTACCTTCCGGTGTATTTTCGGCATCTTCGTCGTCATCATCAGTTGATTGTTTCGTGGTGCTCACTTTGACCGCAGGAGGTTCGTACGTTTCCAGGTATTGCCAACGTTGTAATTCATCGGCACCAATGATCATTCTCAAAACAGCTCCATCTTTGAGTAATTTCGGTTGCGGAGGTTGTTTTATCAACTCCAGATGGTAAATTCCACCAACAATATTATATTTTCTCATATTACACTCGAATTTCTCCACTTCGATGGCAAAATGTAGTTTAAAAGTTTCAATTTCCTGACGATCTACGTCCATTTGTTTCTGTGAAGGTGATTTTTTCAATTGGATTAGTTTCTTGAGCGAAATATCTTTTGGTTTATTCGATTCTTCGACCGGTGGTTTCGTTTCTTGAAGCAAATCTTCTTTCGACGAAGAAGGCATCAAGTGTTTGATTTTATTGAAAAGATTCAACGCCTTTTCTTTCTCCAGCTGAGTGTTTATATCTTCTTGTTGTTTGATCCGGAGCATTTCTTCGTATTCCCAAATACGTCTGTGGTATTGGTAAAGATCACCTCGATGTTCTTCCGCCAACTCTGCCTCTTTCCATGTACGACAATCCTCTGAGAAGTAATCCTGAGTTGTCCATAGACATCTGACGACTATCGGCTTGCGATAAAAAAATTTCGGTAAATTGACGATCACGCCGAGATCTGCGAAATTACTCGATAACGGGAATTTATCGTCTTTACCGGTTTTCGGTTTATCCAACACGGTCCATATCAAGTTATTGAAATAATCGTTGCATTCTTTATAGAACATGACGTCTAGATCCAAGTACGCCATTTTTTTCTCGATATTTTTGATAACGGTGTAACTGACATAGTCGAGTTTACGGTACAATTCATCTCGTACGTTTCGTTTGCATTCATTCCAATATTCCAAATGCTGAAGGTTTAATGGATTTTCGGTGTAATCGGTTAACATATTTAATATTTCAATGTAGTCGTTTATTTCGCTTTTTACGTGATTCGTTTGAGGAGTTTTTTCGCTGCGCCATTTCGATATACGTTCGTTTACCCAGGGCACGATTCTGTTCAAGTTAGCGATTTCGGCATATCTCCTATGCGTGTTTCGGTTTCGGTCTTGACTTTCCATTTCGCCCATTTCTAGCTTAGAATTTCGAAATTTTTCGCAGTTTTTTTCTATTATCCGGCAACGTCGCTCGTATTCTTCCGAGGCTTTTTGATATTTGATTTTTTCCTCGGCCTGCAGTTTCAATATTTCGTCTTCTGTCTGCGTCGACGATTGTTCGACGTTTTCATCCTTATCTTTTTTCTTATTGAAATCGTCGCCCGATATTTTGAAACGCTCTTTACGCGACAATATTTTTGTCTTCTTTGTCCAAATTTCGGCCATGGTAAAATCGATATTTCCATACGGTGTATCTGAAACGTACGTAGATAATAATAAAAAGTTTTTACATGCATGAAATTTCTACACAATAGAATCGAATATTTTGGGCCCAGTTGATAGAATCTTTTATTATATTTCATTTTTTTTTTTTTGGTCATCAGTTCAAAGGCGGCGAAGTATTAAAAAGTTTGATCGTATACTAAATTACGTAATTCGTGTGGAATTATTCGCCTTATTGTTGTACAAGTTTCATCGTCAAGTAGTATGTTTCAAGTTGCGAAGATGTTTTTACTTTGTAAAATAAATTATACGTGTACCAATTCGAGTTGTCTAACTTCTTACACGTATTCCACTTGTACAATGAATTTTAATGCGAACTGATTTGTATTGTAGGTACCTGTACGAATAATCGCACAGAAATATATCGAAATGTACTTTTGAAAGGTATTTTCACATTTCATCGCATTGCTTGGAATTAATACAAATTCATCCTGATTGCGATAAGTTCAGTATGGCAGGACAAAAGGGACATCTTGTACCTTACTTTCCATGGAAAAATTTCATTTAAGTCGAAAAATTTGAAAATTTGATAATGTCTTTTTTCAGAAACTTGAAAAAATTGCTTTTTCATTGAGAAAATTGTTTTATAAATATCTATTCTGGGCAGAAATTTTTACTTTTCACAACTTTTCCAATTCTTCCCGGGCCCTTGACCAGTTGTCTAACATTAGTTCGTCCTGACAAAGAAGTTGTTAAAGGAACATTCAACTTTTTTTTTAAACATAAAAATTTTTGAAAATTATTGAAATTGTATGAAATTTTCTAATTATCGTCAGAATTTATGGAAAATGGACACAGCTGAAAATTTTGGTTAAAATATTATAAAAATATGTCAAAATTGTTCAAAATGTAACAGAATTTGATGAAATTGTTGATGAAAATGGGAAATTTTTTAATATTTAATCGAGTTTAGCATAAGATAATGCTTTAGCGATGACCAAACCTGTAAAAAAACGTCACAAAAATCCGTGATGCTGACTTCTAGACATTTTGTCAGACTTTTGTAGACTTGGAAACATTTTCAGATTTCCACTGACCTTCCGGACTTGAAAAATTTCAATGATAATGGAGATTTTTAGACATTTTGTCAGATAAATAATTTAAACTTCTTGAACTTAGATAATTTTAGAAATCTGGGTAACCTTCCGACATTTTGTCAGACAGACTTCTTGGACTAGAAAATTTTGAGCGATAACGCTGATTTTCAGACACTTTGTCAGACTTTATTGAAGATTTTTTAAGAATTCAAATGAATTTTTGGACTTGAAAAATGTCAACTTTATGGACTTGGAAAATTTTAAGAGAAGTTTAAATCAGAATATTGTCACACTGATTTTTAGACATTGTATGAAACTTTTTTGAACTTGATGGACTTTTAGACATTTTGTCAGACTTTTTTGGACTTGAAAAGTTTTCAAATTTTCATTCACTTTTTGTACTTACAAAATTGCAGAGTTCATGCTGATTTTTAGACATTTTGTCAGACAAACACTTCACTGTTTTTGGACTTGAAAACTTTTAGGGATCACGCTGACTTTCAGACATTTTATCAGGCTATTTTAGACTTTGTAAACTTGAAAAATTTTTCAGATTTCAAACGATTTTTTGAACTTGGAAAATTTTTAAAGTATATCCTAAGTTTTCTACTTTCATGGGTTGTATGAAAATAGAAATGATCAAAGGGTCCAGTTGGTTGTTTTTCTTGCCATTTTTGCGTTATTCGAACCAATTTTCAACGTTTTAAAACATTTTTATGGAAAATTTTACGTTTTTGCGACTTGTCGATATTTTATTCATGTTTCAAGACAGAATTTTGAATGTTTTTAACATCTTCAGTTATTTTTGTGACAATTTATTCAATTTTAATGATTTTTCGTAAAAAATTAGCACTTTTTATGGCATCTTCAAACATTTCGGCGTTTTTTGAACAATTTCGTCATATTTCATCAATTTTCCAAGTTTTATAATAACATTGGTTCTTCCTTGCCAAAAAATTTGTTAATGAAAAATTAATTGGTACCTATCTCGAAGTTTGGTTTAAAATGTCGCAAAAATCTATTAAATTTGTTTAAAGTATCACAAAATTTTCTATAGCTGTTGAGAAAATCTTTAATTTTTCAAATATTTCATCAATTTTTCAGTTGTTTAGCTTTTTTAAACATTGTTGGGCCGTTTTATCCAATTTCATACAAATTTTACTTCACATTTCCCAAGTTCTTTCAAACAATTTTCAAGCAAGTTCAATAATTTATACAGAATTGTGAGTGTTTTTAATGGGATTTGGGATAATAACTTTTTTTTGGGGCTATTTTAACAATTTTTATGAGATCTTCAAATATTTTTATGTTCTTTTGCACAGTTTAGCCATACTTTATTCATTTTCTGAGTCATTTCAGACAATTTTTAAACATTTATAACAATTTATCAAGAATTCTATTCAATTTTTTAAATTATAAATTACCTATATAGTTTCATAAAAAAATTTTATGTTTGGTTTGACTTTCACATTATTTGTGTGCAATTATCATGTCAATTTAACAATTTTTCTTTGAACATTTTTCTAGAAATTTTGAAAATTTTATAGCTTTAAATGAATATTAATTTGTTTTTAAAAATAATTTCTATCGTTTTCGTGATTTTTCTTTCACTGACATATGTATTTAGCAAATTTTAAAATAGATTAAAAAGTTATTCAAGATATCATTAATTCAAGCTGGAAAAGGTTGGGGAAGATGCCCCATAATATTTGAATGACTTATTACTGTACACGAAAATAAAATTTGCACGGTTATTCCACCAGAAAAAAGCACACAACTGCGTTAAAAATGAAAAGAATTACGTAGGTACATCTGATACGAAACATTAGAAGAAAAATCTGCTAAAAAAGCGAGTAATCTTAATAAGTTTTTTTGATACGCTCGTACAAGTGTATAAATTTTAGAATCACGTTTTTCACATAAATAAGCCAAGTAATACGTTATTATGTGCTTTATGAATGTATTTTAATGTCAGTGGTAGGTGAACATTTCTAAAGCCAGCAGTTGAATAACGTTCGCAAATAATACGAAGCCAACCAACGCTTATCTCGAATCGAGAATTATTATTCTCACGAGTAGTTACAAAGTCAACAATAATTTTATTCGAATCGTATAAGATTTAATAAATATTAAAACTTGTCGCTAAATTTTGTAAACAAAATTTTCACGTAGGTGTAAAAAATACTTATTGTTGTATAGGCACCTACTTTCCTACCCAAGTTTTCGAATTTGTTATCTGTTTTCCGGATACCGGAAGTTAATTAAAATCGTGAAGTTATTTTAGAAATTTTTTCCATTATTTGTTACGTAATATTAAATTTTATGAATAACTTTTTAAAAAATATTTAGTTTAATATTCTTACATTACTCTACGTACATTACATTAATGAATGTTTATAAATGCATACCTGAAATATATCGCTAGCCGGAGTCACGAGTACGAACATGTCGAAGTAAAACGATGAAATACTCGTAGTTTTATGATGGATTGCATGTTAAAGCTCCCTCGAAGAAACTAGAAGTATTGATCAAACATATCACTGTTGTTTTTTTTTTCTCATTCAATTTCATTTCACAGGCTAATTTGGAAAGTAGACTATAAAGAAAAGAGTTAATGAACCGAAAACGAAAATTAACCAATTCGTATTCGAAACAAGAGTATACGAAAAGGATATACAAATTTGAAAATCCATAACAAAGTACTCGAGAGAGCAAAGCGAAATAAAATTATTAGAAAAATGACGCTACTTAATTTCACCTCGAGAAGAAAGAACGCCGCGTATAAGAAACGAAATTCCGCAAAAAATATACTTATTACCGAGATAAAAATCTTTTAGAATTGTTCGTGGCGATATTGTGCGGTGTGTTTGAAATGCAAAACTAATTTTCCATATTTAGAAAAGCACATTTCGCTTTTTATCGAAATTATGTACGAATTTACGGCGAGTCTTTAATATTAATATCGAGTTATTCTATTCTTAATGTACTTTTTGGTATAAACCAAAGATTGAGAAACTTTTCGCCGAGAATAAGAACGACGACCCGAGTTAAAGGAGGAGACGAAGGGACGACGAACGTCTCGTGGACGGCAAAAAAAACCGCAAAGAAAGCAAGGAAATTCGTGTGGCATTGAGAAAAAAACCAGATGGCAATTGTTATTCCAACTCTTGACATTTGAAAGGCTTGACTTTTAATTTCGAATTTCATTTTCGTTTTCCATTTCTGTTTTCTTCGTTTATTCTCAAAGAATTTCTCGCCGTTTTAGTCGAGAAAAATATATTATCTAGCGTTGAAATATTACGTCATATTTCTTTAGATTCTACGTTCACCTTTACAATGGTATGAAAATTATTTTCTTCGACTATTTGTGTGCCATCTTAAAGTATTTCGGGAGTGATTACGCGCGTAGATGGCTCTTTCGCGAAATTTGATAGTCACTTTTTAACCGTATTTCCTGCTTGGCTTTTTAATATGCGAATGTGATGGCTTTTTTGGGGGAGGGGTTTCCGCTGTCATCGGCATGTATTTTAAAAACCTTGGCGTACGATTTGCACCCTTGTAGGTGGAGTAATTACAATGCCATCGTAACTTTTTCAACGTGTTTGTCAAAAAGATGAATCGTATTGTGAACTCAGTTCTCAGGATATTGATAATTATTTGAAAATATTTCCAATATTATTTTTTCGATCTTCCCACGTCTCCAAACAAAGGTCTTCGAATCGAAGATTAAAATATGTTTTTCGATTTCCACAGAGTAAAAAATAATGTAAATTCGACCAATTTCGTCTTATAAACTAATCCTCAAATTCTATCTTGGCTCAAGCATCCAAGCAAACGTCGGCGATTGCATCAGAAAAAAAAAAATATTTGATAAAGTTTTCATTCGGGATGATTTTATTCAAACTTTGTATCGCGGATTTATCAGTTCGGAAACTAAAACGGTGAAAACTAAAAGTAAAAACCCGACGGATTAAACGCAGAAATGCGAAATACTACGGGTCTGTAGCTGTGCTCGGCCGGCGGATAAAGTACCTACGCTTTATAGTTTAAGACTTGAAGAAAAAGCAGGAAATCGAAGTTTAATTTGATGAAATTTCGTGCTCAAAAAAGAAGAATATGGATTTATCGTAATCCTTCGCGTTTAGAGAAGTCGAATTTCCCCCTTGATTTTCGTTAAAGTTACAAGTCATTAATTGAGTACATGATTACGAAGGTAAGTTCGTCGTATTAAGAAAGGATTTCAAGCGTCAGTCATTCTTTGTATTTATCTCGCGTTCGTCGGTTCGTTCGTCTCTGGTATAAAGTGAACTAACTCGAACGAGTAGCGAAAAAAAAACCATACCGGATGATTGAATGGATTTTATATTCAATAAAAAGATTACGCGATGAAAAATGAATTTTTATCTGAAATTTCAAAGTTGAAAAAATTACGGCGTGTTTTTGGTTTGCTGATGCGATTATAAATCGATGTTGCTTCGTTTTTCCCCCTCTCTGCCGTGTAATCTTACGTGGTATCTGTTTCATTATTCGAGGAACGAGGTGTACCTTGGTTTAAATCCTGTGTGAGGGGTTTTTTATGTGCAAATGATTGATATGTACTTAGATGGGATAAATGTGTGTAATAAAAAAATGTTTTTTTTTGATAAAGTGGTTGAAAATGGAATATGTGATCGAGTTCGTTTTATTTTTAATTTGGTTTCACCAAAATGATGAAATAGGGTAAAATTTATTCATACGAAGGTAAAGATATTCGAGTGAGTGGAAGGGGAGGAGGTAAGTAGTTCTCACCTTCCAATTTTTTTTTTGAAGTTTTATCAACAAATGCTTCACTTGAAAATAAAACTGCCCGTGGTTGATTTTTTTTGAAAATTCTTATACAGTATCTATGTCTAACCCTTTTGTGTCCTGGAGAGATCTGATGGATAAAATTAAAAAGTTTTCATTGCATCGTATAGATTGAAGTCAAGTTAGTGCATATGAGTTCATTTTCATCAGTGAAAATTAAAATTTCACGCAGGAAATATGATCGAATCAAAATTACCTACCTTTATTTTTTTGTATGAGATTTGCTATAAATTGAAAAAAGAATTGCATTCAATTTTTCACCCTCCAAACAGATAGAAGTGTAATGCAGAAATTCAATTTTTCCCCCTCCAATTTTTTTTATTAGTACCATTTTAGCATAGGATATGTTTTTACGATGACCAAACTTGCAAAAAACGACGCAAAATTCCGCCACACCGACTTTTTTAGACATTTTGACATGGATATGTCTAATGGCTGGGGCCAATCCTAAAAAAGTGTCCATTTTTGTGTCCAAATATTCTGTCCAAATTTTTTGTCCA
>FIZU01043459.1:0-23100 GCA_900064475.1 Pseudococcus longispinus
AAAAGTTAAATTTTGAAACAATTTAAATTTTTCCAAGTTCAAAAGTCAACTGACCACTTCGTAAAATTGTTCAAAATCGAAAATATTAGAATTTTTGAAATTTTCCAAGTTCAAAAAATCGTCTGAAATCTGAAAAATTTTTCAAGCCCACAAAATCTAAAATAGTCTGACAAAATGTCTAAAAGTCAGCGAGATCTCTAAAATTTTCCAAGCTCAAAAGTCAGTGAAAATCTAAAAATTTTCCCAAATCCAAAAAAGCCTGACAAAATGTCTTAAAGTCAGCATGACGGATTTTCCTGTCGTTTTCTGCAGGTTTAGTCTTCGCAAAATCATAGGCAAATTTATTTAAAAAAAAAAAAAAAAAACGTTTTGTGAATAAACCTGACGTGATGGAAAAAAACAGACTTTATTTACGTCAGCGATAAATTTTAGTTCAAAAGCAGTTATCAAAATCAATACAACACTTTGAAAGTTAAAAAATGCAGGACTGTGTTATGTATTTTCTATATTTTTCAAACAAACCATATCTACGTAATATTAAATCTCAACTAAACCCCCAATTACCCTAATTTTTCTTGACCATCAACCCTTATATTCTTAATTCGACCATCTTCGTTCGAAATAAATCTCCAATCTCTGCGGAAATTTCATCAAATTAATAAAACCCCCGTCAATTTCCATTTCTACATCAAAACCCAACCCAATAAAAGAAAAATTCATCCCGATCATGCGTTTAAATTCGACCTTTTAAATTCGCCCATCTTTGTACGGAGTATTACGAAACATCGGCCATACAATCGAATTCCACTCGAATGTGTTCGTCGATAAAACGAAATTGAATACCTAAAAACATCATCAGGTAAAACGTACGTTTTTTCAGTTTCTCCGCAGCGCAACTTTTTATATTGTACTTAACGTAAACAACTTCTTCAACAATATCGAATTTTATCGTTTCGTTTTCTTTTATTTTATAAAAACACCAGCCAACGAGAAACGAAAAGAAGAAAACAAAACGTTACTACGCGTTCCAGTATATTTTGGCAGCAGCATGAGGCAAAGGCAACAGAAAAAGCAGCAAATTACGACATCGCAGTCGCGCAATTACATTGTTAGCAAAGTTTACCGACGAGCTCCCTAAAGATCGCAAGCCAGATAGTTTTTTTCTTCCTTTCACTCGACGACGTAATTTCTTATACTTTCAAAACGAGCTACAAGCACGAGAATTTCAACTCGGTTCCATTATCTCGGTTGAAAAAAAAATTCAACCGAAACGTCGCCGGCGCTGCTGCGTTTTTTTTTAACTATAAGAATAAAGAAGAAGAAGAAAAACGAAATCCTCTTTCATTATTTAATGCAAAACCGCTGCTGCCGAAAAAAAATTCCGAGTACCGAGATGTTACATCGGTCGGTGTTGAACTCGGTCCAATATTTTCTTCGGTAATGCTTCGTATCGCATCGTATGCAACCCTCTTAGTTTTTTTTTTCTGCTTCTCTCGGTCTCGGTGTGCCGGATATTTTCCCATCGTGTATAAATAACGGACATCTTTCTTTTTGAAGATTTCGCCGCGCTGGTATATCCACGCCCGAGACACCGACTTATTATATAATGACCCTCATTACCAACCGAATATTATACGTATTACGTACGATACGCCCGCAAAGGCAACATTATAAACATCGCAAGTTGTACTATACATAATGTATTATGATGGAGAACACCTGCGACGATTTTTTTCCAACCTATGGCTGCTCGATTCGTCGATGGTATTGCATCGAACGAGAGACACGTAGGTATAATATTTTACGAATATTTTCAAACACTTCGAACCATTGAACAATCGATCGAATCGAGTACCTAATCTTATATTAAACGAGATGGAAAAATATTTCGAGTAATTCGGTAGAACCCTGGTTTAAAAAAAAAAAATTCATTATTAAAAACCAGATTTAACCGGATAGAAATTTTTAAAACGTCGCAAGGGTACAATGGGCCTATATAAGAAGATAATATACATGCATAGCAACAGGGTTTTCTTGCTCTCTAATGCAGCCAAGGTAGAGGTACAGCCATCACACGTACGAGTACACAAGACAGTTATATCATAAATATGGAAGTCTTTGTTATAATGGAAGTCAACCAAAACACAACATTGTGTTCTCCCGCGCGGCCACCAAAAAAAGAAGAAAACGAGCCTACCTAGACCCACCAGCGGTAGGTAAAGTTTCTTCATAATTCGCTAATTTCTTTACTTTACTTATTTACTCGCAATATACCCTCCATTTTGCACGTTACTTGTTTTCTCTCTAGGTGCTATGTGATGTTTACTTAACTTCGCGCCGAGCACAGATTGCCATTAGGGTAGAAACTAATTTACTCGGTATCTTTGGGTCTGGATTCGACCATGTTTGCGTCTGGCTTTATAATAAGGGACCATTTTTTCCAACTAAGTGTATATTTTGCTCCGGTCTTCGTTCGTAGATACGTTCGTTGCTGGGTAAATAAACGTGCGAGACGATGTTTCCAATGATTATTTGCTCGCTTGATGATAAATCGCGGCAGTGATCGAAAATGACGTAGAAGCGGATAAACTTGAAGATACCGTTATTTTGCGATTGTTTGCAGTTCCCAATTTCAACGTATTCTCGCAACAAATACAAACTCGAGCCTTCTAAAGTAAAATTGAGAAAAGATACGAGCGATTTTTTTTTAGAAATAGAGGCCAACTGCTTTGCGTGATAATATCGATTCTTTTGAATCAAAATTTTCAAATGTAAAATTTTTAAATCTGTATTCTGATCAACAATTTAACGTAGTGATTGATGATAAAAATTGATTAAAGATCTTTTATGTACTTATTTTTGGTAATTCAAAAAATTTCAAGTCGACTCGACACCACCACCCCTTCAACATCCCATAATTTCACAAGACAAAAGCAGATTTCAGGTTCTTCTGACAAAAAAAAAATCAAATTTCAATTAATTTTTTTTTCATCTCCAAACGATTAATTATAAGCTTTGATGCTACCTAAACCTAAAGTTCAGCGTTTCAGGAGAAAACTTATAGAGGATTATTCAAAAAAAAAAAAGAAATTGATAAAATACCATCTTGAAGAAAAAAACATGAAAGGTGCAAAATAATAATCATATAGGTACCAAACACTTTTCGAATTCGAAAAACTGGAAAAATTACTTCAAGAAACAACAAAAATATCCTATAAATCCGCCAAGGTATCTAGGGATGGTTTTAACTGGGGAAGGGGAGGAGGTCTACCAGACTCCTCAATATTTCGAAAAATGTAGAAAAATTGAAAAAATTGAGTAAAGTAGACAAAAATTGGGAAAATTGGTCAGAAGTTAGGAAAATGTTGGCAAAATTTGAGAAAAGTTGGCAAACTTTCCAAAATCTGGAAAATGACACAAATATAAAAATTTTCGTCATCGCTTCATTCGGGCTTAATGGCAAAAAGTTCGGCTTTTGATTGATTTTTTTTCTAAAATTTTCGCCATTACTTCGCTCGGGCTCAATATACATTTTCTTTGTATCACATTTTTTAATCGTCAGCCCCCCCCCCAATTAAATAACTGGCACAATTTCAATTACATTTTCCAAATGTTATTCATCTCTCGATAAAAATTGCTAAAATTGTCCAAAAAAAGATTGGAAAAAATCGCGCTAAAAAATTGATAAATTTTAATTCTCAGACCCTCCCTCCCACTCTTCCCCCTTCCTCCTCCAAAAACCCTTAAATCCATCACTGAAGGTATCTAGAAAATAATAAGATAAATTAAAAATTGTTCAAAAAGTCGAAAAAGTGGTTAAAATTACTTCAAAACCCGTTCAAAATAGCGCAAAAGTCGTTGATTCATCAAAATTGTAAACATTAATTAAACAACATTCAATTCGTTAAAAATCATAGCGAACAATCGTTCAAAATGTATAAATCAGTCATTGTAAAAAATGTTTAAAATCTAGAAAAAATTTGGTAAAAAATAATTTCATAAAAATTTAAAATTATTTCCTTGCAAAACCGTTCAAAATAATCCAAAAAATATGGTCAAAATTTCATTAAAAAGTTTTGAAAATTCGTTAAAGGTAAGAATCGTTCAAAAGTGTTGAAAAATAATAAATTATCGAGCGTTCAAATCTTCAAAAAATTGCTTAAAATTACTTTGGAGATCGTTAAAAACCACCTAAAAAATTAGTTAAAATGTGCAAAAAATCGTAAAAATCGCTCAAAAGTGAGTCAAATTTGTTAAAAATTACCGCGAATTAACCTAAAAATTGTTTAAAATGCCTTGAAAAATGATAAATTATTGTAAAAAATTTTAAAAATCATGTAAAATCGTTCCAGATAATGAAAAAATTATTAAAATTGCTTTAAAAACATTTGAAATTCATTGAAAATCACCTAAAAATGTACTAAAAAATCATAAATTATTGTAAAAAAAATGTTCAAAATCATCAAAAAGTTGGTTAGAAATTGCTTAAAAATCGTGCAAAATGTGCCAAAAGTTATAAAAATTGGTCAAAAATGTTTCTAATTTATTGAAAATTATAAAAAACAGACCAAAACCGGTTAGAAATACCTTGAAAATCAATCAATTATTGCAAAAAATGTTGGAAATCATTTAAAATACTTGGTTCAAAAAAGGGCCAAAAATTATCAAAATAGTTTTCAAAAATACTCGCAATTCCTGTAAAATTACCTAAAATCAGCATAAAAATCGTTCAAATTTCGTTGAAAAATCATAAATTTACCTGCTTATCATAAAAAAATGCTCAAAAATGGTTAAAATCACTTTACAGGTGGTTAAAAACAACCAAAAAATCGTTCAAAATGGCAAAAAATTGTAAAAATTGTTTCAAATTCGTTAAAAATTGGCCTAAAAATCGTTAAAAATGTCTTAAAAAATTATGACTTGTGGAATTTAAAAAAAAAAAAAAATTAACTGAACCCGTTCAAAATGGACCAAAAATTATCAAAATTTCTTCAAAACAGTTGAAATTTGTCAAAAATTATTTAAAATCAATCTGAAAATTCTTAGAAATGTCTTTAAAAATGATGAATTATTGTGAAAAATGTTCAAAACTATTATATAGAAAACTCGAGTAAAATTAAAAGAAAAAGAGTGAAAAATGAGCAAAAAATAGTTCAAAATAAGCAAAAGAACATCGTTTCCATAAATTTTCCAATGATTCCAGAAACAAATTCAACCACAATTTCAACATTCTTACGTCATTTTCAACAATTTTTCTACAGTTTGAGAAAAATTTTACAACGTTTTACACAATTTTCATGATATTTTTGCACTTTTCACATGATTTTTACAACATTTCTATCCAAATTTCAGATTTTTTCCTGGCATTTTTAAGTAATTTTCATAATTTTTTGTAGACAATTTTCGAAATTTTATGGATCTTTAATGGTTAAATATTTACTTCAGCGTTATTTTTACCAATTTTCTTGTAAATTTAATCATTTTTCTCAGATTTTAAACAATTCATCTGGTATTTGTAATAATCAAAACTATTTTTTTAAATTAATTTTACAATTTTTATCCGGATACTTTTGCAATAAAAATAATACATAGATTAGATACGAAGAAAAAGTATTTAGAAAAAAAGAGGGTCAATGAACGATACCGGGCAAATGAAAAAATTATATCAGGCACCTGTAATTTTAAGAAAGGAAAAAAAAAGAAAAGTGAAACTCGCATCAAGAAAACCCGCAGCTTTCCTACCCAACCATCCATGCAAAAATATAAAACCAGCACGCGCACGTAGACAGAGGGTCATCTTGGGCAGGCAGAAAAAAAAAAAGAAACCACTGGGTTTGGAGTTTTATTAAAAAATCCTAATCAAATTCGTAACGTTGGTATTCGGGTACTTCTCGGTCGTCTGAAGGATTTATAAGCCTCGAATGTTTTTCCTTAAGCGGTATTTTCCGCTACGTTTGGCTTTCTTATCAAAACCAACAAAAGAAATTTCGTCGAGAAGGAAAAATTCTTTCGCATAAAAACCAAATAACACTCGTTACTATAGGAAGAAGATTAATCCGCTTGGAGTAGGTAAATTTTGGGCACATTCGAGTCCCAGACCACTCCAGAGTTGGTCGTTTCGTACGTATTATAAATATATGTAGGTACTTATAATCTATACCTATCGTAATTATACGCCAACGGTGTGAAAATCGAACAAGGTTGTAATATTGACCTTAAATGCTTTCATGACAAGTACGCGTAAAGATAAGCCGCTTACGAACCGACACAGAACCGGTTTCCATCGACGATCGACGTAGCATACGAATACTCGTATACACCTTCCCAATCACAATTCCACAAAACTCATTCTTTTCGTACACAATACCTTGGTTATACCTTGTAAAATTTACGTATTTCCAATTGTAATAGCATTAGGGATGTGTCGCCCACCACCGAGGTACGAAGATACTGCATTTTGTACCATAAAAAGAATAGTTTCGGCTGCGTATGGGCACGGAAGATCATCGTGGGAGCCAATCTCATCGCAGATGATACGAAAAAAAGAATGATATCCTGCGCATACAACAAACAACCGGTGCCGGTTTATCCGCGATCATTCGCTACCAAAAAAGAACACATTATCTCGCTGATACGATCTTATATATTTATACATAGAATTTGGCGAAATATTTTACCTGCACGTTTCCGCAACTTATCGATACTTAATCTCGCATAATTAGTATTAATATCGGCCCATATATTTGTTCGAGTACTCGTAATTTGAAATTTTAATTCATTTAATCCGAGGATTATAAATGATATTTTCGTAGTGTTTTTTTTGGCTTACGTACTACTTAGTATATTTTTCATTCGACTTTTGGACAAATTTACTATGTAGAATTTATACGCGTATTAAACGAGTTCGCTGTTGATTTTTTCGTTAGTTCGAAAATTTACTTAATTTCGTCGAATAAATCTGCGTCGAGAAGGTCTCTTAATACATGGTTTCGTATCAAAATACAAATCATTTTTTCACCTTCGCCAAAGTCGCACGCTTTGCCGCAGACACTTGAAAAATTACATTTGGTTTCCTGGTGGAGAATTTTTCTGCTGCAAAATACTTATAAATTTGACAAATGGCGCAATTATAATCGGACCCCTATTGCTTTGGAAGTAATACATGATGCTGAATCAAACTCCATGTGCGGTTTCAAATTTATACGGATAATAATATCAACACGTATAGAATTAGACTTCGTGGAAACGTCAAGAAACTTTTCGAAGGTGTTTTATCATTTTTGAAAAAGTTACAAGTTTATTAAATTTGTTAAAAACGGTAGCTGCAAATGAATAAATTTAATGAAGGGATCTGCGGGTGGTAAAAATTACCTCGATGTAGTCCACGATGTCCTAGAGGATCGAAAATTTCAATATTGATATTTAATTACCAGTAAAAAATTTCAAGTTGTCTAATTTTCAGAATAATTCAGCTATTGAACCCAAAATGACTCATTGAAAATGATAAATTTTTGGTTAAATCAAGTGAAGAGAGGGGGGGTATAAAATTTAAAATTTGGGAAATTTAAATATGAAGCTTGAAATATAAATTTTAAAGGTCTTCAATTTTTATTTCTGAATTTAAATTTTCGAAACCAAAAACGAATCTTTTGAAAGAAGGCGGGTGCATAAAACTCATAATTTTGAAATTTTCTAAATGAATCTCATTAATTTCCAACTTTTCTTTCAAACAGGAAGAAATCATGGATTATGTCCTAAACGCTCTATAGCAGAAGGGAGCCCAGTTTGAAAAGTCGACGGTTTTGAAAATGAAAAAAAAAAACTTTGACTGCAAAAATCTCAAAAACTAAGCCTCCTAGAAAAAAATTTACCTGCTCATAGAAGAAAGAGAATTTCAACCTCTACAATTTTCATCCCTTGCATTTTTTTTGTAGCACCCTTAGATTGGCAAGAAAATCCATATTTATCATATGGGAAATTTACGAACTTGATAATTTCAAAAATGAAACAATTTTGACTGCAAAAATCTCGAAAACTAAGCCTCCTAGGAAAAAAACTTATAGCTTATGAGAGAAAGATAATTTCAAGCACTACAATTTACATACCTTGCATTTTTTTCGTAGCGCCCTTAGTTTGGCCAGGAAATTCATATTTATGGGAAATTTACGAAGTCAATGGCATTTTTTTTGTTTTTTTCTATTCATTTTCAAAACCAAATTTTCCATTAACATGAATTTTCTGGCCAACTGAAGAGCGCTGCAAAAAACTTCAAGGGATGAAAATTGTAGAACTTGAAATTTCCTTCCTCTGATGACATGTAAGTTTTTTTTCTAAGAGGCTTAGTTTACGAGATTTTTGCAGTCAAAAAGTTTGTTTTTATTTTCAAAACCATCGACTTTCCAACTATAAAAAATAAGGACATTGATTCTGTGACTGATTATCCGGATGGGACGAAAAAAACATACCTCATATTTTGACCAAATCCAAAGTGGTGGTTCATTTTGAGTTGGAGATGCGCCATAGAATATTCTAGACCCATAGCTGAAGTAGGAACGAAGCTGGGGATGCTCAAAGTGAGATCATTTTTAAAATAAACGTGGTTTTTGCCACTTTTGAGTAATGCCACCTGCCTGGTACCTCGGCTACCCCTCTAAAAATTGCAACTCGAATTTCTACACCTCCTTAGGCCATTGACCTCGAAATTAGATATCACGTTTTGCCCTCTACAGGGGATTGCAAATTATAGATCACTTAAAAATTGAAATTTTTGAGCTACAAAAAATTAATTATCCTCCGCTTGGTATCAAAACTGGATCTAGGAAGCCCCTATTTATGCAAAAAAATTATTTCAGTTAAAAAATTGAAAATTTTTCATTGCAGTGTTGCCAACTTTCAATTTTTGCAAAAAATAATTTCCTAATTTTCTATGATGAAAATCTATTTTTTACAAAAATCGAAAGTTGGCAACACTGCAACAGAAATTTTTCAATTTTTTTAACCGAAATAATTTTTATTCATCAATAGGGGCATATTAAATACAATTTTGGTACCAAGCAGAAGATATATATATTTTTGTTGTAAATCAACCCCCCGATGGAGGGAAATAAGTGGTATCCAATTTCGAGGTCAATGACCTAGAGAGGATTAGAAACTCAAATTGAACTTTTTCAGGGGTGACCGAGACACCAGGTAGGTGGCACTATCCAAAAATGGCAAAAAATGTTTTTTTTTCAAAACTGACTGCACTTCGAGCACCCACCACTCCCCCCCTTTGATCCAAGGGTCTAAAATTTTTGTACAGTGCATCTCCTACTCAAAATGAACCACATCCTCTTGAATTTGATGAAAATACGAGGTATATTTCATTCGCCCCATCCAAAAATAATCAGCCAGTGAATCACTGTCCTATTTTTCTCCCACCAATAAATTATACAAACCTAAATTCGAATTCTTCACTGCACCGAAATTTTGCATATGATACAATTTCTACGTACTATCTACATCAATGTATAAAAAAAAAAATTAAGAAATATTTAACTTTATTTGAACTGCTAACCGGTTGCTTCCCATCTCGATTCGCCAGCTAAGATAGCTCTAAGCTTGTTTTCGCCGACAAAATTAAACTATTTTGATTATGATTTGATACCATTTATCCGGGTGTAAATCTACATCACTGTCAACAACCCGCGACGACGATTTATAAAGATCTCTGATACTTTTTTGCACTTCTGGCTTAGTAAGTACATAATCTGATAATTTCTTCAAGGTTCAGTGGCCAGGACAAGGTTAGATACGAGACAAAGCGAAATATTCTCGCTATGTGCGATATGAGAACAAAAGGAAGAATTGAAATAATAATTTTTTTGGGGAATGGGGGGTCGATTTTTTTGTATTTCGTCTAATAGCCCATAAATTCGAAATACAATCTCGATTAAAAATTCATTCTCGTAAACTATACGATTTTATTATTTTCTATTATTTTTTCAATTTTTCGATAAGGGCTCTAATTGCTCGTTTAAAATTCCTATTTTTTCGATACTAATTGATTTTTAATACTAACCGCCATAAAAGGAGTTTTAATCTTCCAACTATTTTACAATTATTTCTTAATTAGGAAATCTCGATGGAATAATTCATTCATTCTTTCACATACGGTCCAAGATTCTTTCAGCTCGGCGCACGCGTACCTTCCACACGCATATCTTACATATATAAGATGAGAAAAAAAAATATAGATTTCTATAAAACCGTATAAATAATCCTCTCATGCGTATAGACTCACACTATATCGGAATCGGAACCACTAACACGCTGCAACCAGCACCTCTCGACATTAAAAATTCGTTAATTAACGTCGTCGCCGAGTCTATGTATAGTATAGTCACAATCCCACATATTTTTCAGCTGTGGGTTCCAGTTCGATCTCGCGATCACATTAATTAAACCCGAAATACTACGAGATATAAGAATTACGCTACATTTGGTTAAAAGTTCGTCGCCATCACACTTTCCCTCGCATTGTATAAGATACAGTTTCTCACCAGCAGTGTATCCGAACGAACGCTGCAGAAACCCCCGGAAAGATTTCCTTTCGTCGCGAGTAAAAAGCCTTTTTGATAATTAAACGCAGCCCAAATTACGATAAGATTTTTTCCTCGCTTTTCTCTCTTAGAAATATAGCGCTGCGGAGAACGAGAAATACTGGCCAGAATTATACGATACGGTTTATAGTATAGCAGCTCGAGAATAATCTTGAAAATATACACAACACAGATCTTACATAATGAGAAAAGATACAGCTCTATTTTCTCTTCTCGACGCGGCCCCGTTCGAGCTCGAATACACAGAAACGTTAACGAGCCATTTATAAACGTTCGCCATACAAAAACTTCGGCGTGTTACCTTTTCGAATAAGGCAAACTTTCTTAATGTACGTTTACCCTTCGTCCCTTTTCGCACGCGCCTCAAAGTTTCACATTGTCGAGCAGATATATTCATTTATCTTTGCACATAGATACGGAACAGGGTGTTTCGTAAAAACTTTTTTATGCAAAAAAGATTGCTAAAATTTTTATCTTGTTTGATAAACCTCGCAATACGAACATCAACGAAATTGAAAAAAAAAACACGAAGTAGGTAGATATATTGAATCAGGAATCTGGATAGGAGAAAACTGGTACCTATTAAGAATCTAAATTGTAATTTAACTCGGTTTAATTGAAAATTCATGTGTGACATCGATGGTTATAAGTTCCAATCAAAATCCTAGTTTTATTTTAGTCGCCATAGGTAGGTTAGGTCCTATGATTTTTATTCATGCAGAATCGTCGCATGTGTGTAGTTATTCACGAATTAGGATAAATTTGCTTTTCCATTTGCCATCGGAGTATCGCATATATTCTATTTATTCTAATTTCCATCCCAAAATTCTTATATTCGAATACCGAGGAATAATTTCCGAATTCCCAAGTCCTCGTCTTCAATTCAGAACATACTCGTAAATTGGTTTATAAATTAGAATCCAGCAAGTAACAAATGTAAATATAAGGTCAATCGTTGGGATCAAATTTACAAGTTGGAAAAATTAAATAGAAGATGTCTAGATGTATTGAGGTTAGCAATTGACTATTTTACTTAATTGAAAAAATAAACATGCAGTGGGTTAGTAATTTTCCAAGTTGTACAATTTTTTTTGAACCAATTATAATAGCTCTTTTATGTACTTGTCAATAAAATTGATTTTTTAAAATGGATTCAATTTACTCAAGTTAAGTTTTATCTATTGAAAAAAAAAAAAATCAAAAATCGATATCATTAAAAAATTGAAAATTGGACTTTTAATAAGAATTTGTACATAAACTTTTATAATAAAAATGAAAACAAAACATCGAGATGACGTAAAAGATTGAAAACTCATAATGTTGATGTACCTACCTGCTAAAAAATCAAATCGATAATACAATCCATTCGATTAATCGATAAATCGAATTATTTTCAAGATTTGACATTTTTTCCAAGCTAACTATTCCACAGAAAAAATTGAATGATCAAATCGATTTTATTAAATAATCGATTAATCGATAAAATATAAGCATTCGATTTTTTAAATTTTCGACTTTTTCTGTAAAAAATGGATTGATCCAAAAATTTTCAATTAAAATTTTTTCGATTATTTCAGAGAAAAAATCAATCATCAAATAATCAACTAAAAACCCAAATAATCGATCATATAGATCATTCGATTAATCGATAAATCTAATTATTTTCAAGATTTGACATTTTTTCCAAGCTAAATATTCCACAGAAAAAATTGAACGATCAAATCGATTTTATTAAATAATCGATTAATCGATCAAATAAGCATTCGATTTTTTAAATTTTCGACTTTTTCTGTAAAAAATGGATTGATTCAAAAAATTTCAATTAAAATTTTTTCGATTATTCCAGGAAAAAAATTAATCATTAAATAATCAACTAAAAAGCCAAATAATCGATCACACAGATCATTCGATTAATCGATAAATCGAATTATTTCAAAATTTGACATCTTTTTCAAGCTAACTATCCCACAGAAAAAAATTGAACGATCAAATCGATTTTATTCGATAATCGAATAATCGAAAAAGTAAAAATTCGATTTTTTGAATTTTCGACTTTTTCTGTAAAAAGTTGATCGATCCAAAAATTTTCGATTAGAAAATTTTTTTGATAACTTCAGGAAAAACATAAATTATTAAATCGTCAACTAAAAAGCCAAATAATCGATAAATCGAATTATTTCAAGAGTTGCCATTTTTTTCAAGCTAACTTATTCCGCAGAAAAAAATTAAACGATCAAATCGATTTTATTCGATAATCAAATAATCGAAAAAGTAAAAATTCGATTTTTTAACTGTTCGACTTTTTCTGTAGAAAAAATTGATTGATCCAAAAATAGCATTATATTCTCAATTACGAGTAGAATTTTTTTCCATTATTCCAGAAAAAAATCGATCATCAAATTATCAATAAATCATACGATTATCGATTAGGTAATCAAAGGATTATTATCAATTAAGAATTAAGATTATTCAATTAAATGAAGAACAACTCAAGCAGTTTCCAATGACAAAACGATTAATCGATATTACATAGGTACATCGATCATCTGATTATTTGATGAAGTGATTAAAACTATCATTCAATTATTCAATTGATCGATTCAGGCGATTCTTTAGTTATTAGATTATTTAATAAATTGATTCGATCAATAATTTAGAAATTCGATTAATGGATTATAGAACGATCATTCTAAAGATTCTCATATTAAACATTTAACTCTTCAGTCATTTCAAAAAGAAAACCATAGACCAATCAAATGGATCGATCAATTGATCATCAGCAATAATCTATTAATCGAACCATTGTTTCAGATTATGATCAATCCAAATCCGGTTTTAGGAATTTCTCTTGGAAGTTGATTCCTCAATCGATGTTTTCATTCATATTCAGGGACGAACTGATGCTGCCTTGAAGGGAGGGGAGATGATTTAAATTTTAGAGTTCCGACTCTAATAAAATATTCAGATTTTGTGATTTCACATGCAATTTTTCGCAATTTTTTCCATTCAAAATCAAAGAGGGGTATAATCATTTACCAAGAAAAGTTTTTTTTTGCATTTAATGATTTTCATGGTGAAAAAAATCATCATTTCAATCGTATTTTGAATCATTTTTCATAAAATAATTTTCATGGTTTCCAAGAATTCTGAAAATGATTCGTTTTGATTCCGATTTTAAATTAATTTTTGGTTAAAAATGACCTGTTTTCTGGCCTTAGGGGGTGATTATGCCCCCAATCAACCAGTCTAGAACGCACTAATCATTATTATTTGTCAATTAATCCACTAATCGAACCATTTTCGGATTGAATACCCTTTTTGACCAGAAATGCACGGATCGAATAATCGATTGATCATTCGAAAATCAACGATTATTTTTGATCATGATCGCAAAATCGTTCGATTATTCTATTACAATTTTTTTTTAGATATTTTCTAGAAAAATTTAATTAGTGATTACTCGATCACTCGATAGACATGATCTATTAATAAAATCCGTATTCGAATAATTAATTAATCGCTCCTTCGATCTATAATAATCATTCAAATACAAATATCATATACTTGGTGAAATTTCAAAAAAACAAAATCGTAGAAGAGATAAATCTGCAATCGATTATTCAATAATCGAATATTCGAAATTGACTGCACAAATAATGCACCTATTGAATAGTGATCAAATAAATTATTCTAAAAGATCCCATCTGATTTTTCAAAAAATCATCTCGAATTTCAAAAATCGATCAGCCAGCCGATCATTTTTGTAAATAAAAAAGAGGTTCGTCGATATTTCATGAGAAAAACATCGAATAATCGATAAAATACAGGTCGATAATTCGATCGACGGATCGAACAAGAATCCCATCATAAAATTACTACAAATATTTCTTCAAGCTAATTAATCGTTAACGCAACAAATTTTTCGCCCATTTTTCTTGCGAAAAAAATCAA
The DNA here is from genome assembly GCA_900064475.1 of Pseudococcus longispinus. Classification (NCBI taxonomy): domain Eukaryota; kingdom Metazoa; phylum Arthropoda; class Insecta; order Hemiptera; family Pseudococcidae; genus Pseudococcus; species Pseudococcus longispinus. Next base: position 14,553 of record FIZU01043459.1, read on the forward strand.
CGTAATGGGCTAATTAATTAAATAATCGACATTCTTCGTTCATTCCTCTCGATTAAAAAAAAAAACTCAACACAACGTATATATTGTAAATCTGCTCTCAACGAATCAATATTACAAATATGTACATCAATAATTCAAACCTAAATGTGATTTTATCGTCGAAAAAAAACCCATCAAATACAACTTAATCTGACACACGTACGAAAATTGTGTAAAAATTTTCATTAACAGGAACAAAGCACGTATTAAACGAAAGGAACGCCTTAAATCAATACTTTGGGCTAATTTGTTACCACTTTGAAACCGGTATCGACGGAAGCACCAATATATAATTAATCGATTCCTCAATTAAATCTCCCTGATGATCCTCAAAAATAAAAATTTGTAACTTCCCATTGCCACAGCATCTTTGAAACCATCACATCGCACCTCTGGCAACATTTCTATATATGAGATCCCTCGAAGGGGGAAAAATTTCCACCAAAGTGATTTACAACCCTTCTAGCCACCCCGGGAACTCCCTCAGGATCCAAATACACCTTCGACTGGGTCGAATAACTTGGGAAATTTATCCGAGCAAAATTTACACACCGGAGTCGATCGGCTCGACTCGAGCAGCTCTGAAAAAGTATTCTCGTTAAGTGCGCGTATCCATTTTCGAGACGTCCGTTACAAATGATCATTTCTTATAAGCGCGTACAAAGTTTGTTAGATTAAATTACCGCTCGCGCCCGGCCCGGCCCGCGGAGAACTACAGCACGCAGAGCACTGCGCCGAGCGAGCAGAGCCACGGCAACGGTGGCGTGGAAATTCTCTCGTCGTTCAAAATAAATTAAGTCCCCGAGGTCTGAGCCAATTTAGTGAAGTAGAAAATTTAAAGTAAACACGAAACGCGCTGCGTCGCCTTGCGCCATCCGCCCTCGCCTCTTGGCCCTTTTTGCACCCTCCTTCTAACACCGGATCCCCCCGAAACTGCGCCCGGAAACGTCAACCAACTGTATAGGGGAGAAATGATGGAATGAAAGAAAGAATATAACGAAATGGTAGTATAACCTCATATCGGAACGCTTTCTTCGCAAAATTGCCGTAATTGGATGAAGCGCACAGCATCTCTCTCTCTTATTCGTACCATAAGTATATCAAGCTCCGCAACTTTTTACTCTCATTTTTTGTCTCGTCTCTCTTTCTCTCTCTCTCGTACTTTCCCTGCTTCGTGCTTTTTCTTCTCTCGTACCTAATGCGCTTTTCCTTTCTATACGAAAACGAGCACATTTCTACACGCGCTGCTCTGGCTCACATACATTTCAAGCCCCAGCGCAGCTATGATGCCTTCGTATATACGTAGCTGTCTTTTACACGTTGATAGTACATAGTACATTGGAGTGGTCTTTGTTTTGAGAATTTTGGAAATTTTTTCAGAACCCAGCCTCAATTAGATACCCATAGGGGGAAAATAATTCCCTATTTTTTATTTTTTTCTCTAACTCAATTTTACTGGTTGAACATTTTTTAAAAAATAAAAAAAAAATAAAAAAAACTCGATTCCCCTGGTTATTTCTTTATTATCTAAAATTGTAAGTTCGAAGAGTCAGATACAATGTATATCATGCCTCAAGACATATCCAAGTCAAATTTTAAAACAATCTAAATTTTCCAAGTTTAAAAGTGAATTGACCACTTAATTAAAATATTTAAAAATAAAAAAAGTCAGAATTTCTGAAATTTTCCAAGTCCAAAAAATCGTTCGAAATCTGGAAAATTTTTCAACTCCAGAAAATCCAAAATAGCCTGACAAAATTTCTGAAAGTCAGCGTGATCTTTGAAATTTTCCAAGTCCAAAAAGTCAGTGGAAAATTTAAAAAATTTTCTGTTCAAAAAAGTCTCGCAAAATGCACAAAAGTCAGCATTATTTCTGAAATTTTCTAATTTCAAAAAGCCAATGGAAATCTGAAAATTTTTTTAGGTTCAAAAAAGTCTTACAAAATGTCTAAAAGTCAGCGTGACGGAATTTCGTGACATCTATGCTAGAATGTAAGAATTTCAAAGTTTTAAAAAATGTTAGGCAAAATGGTCACAACGTAAATACTTTCTCTCAACAAGACGATTTTCGATGATTTTTCACCTTTACCTAGCCCTGTTTTTATAAGGCATTTAAAAATGCCATTTTTAAGGATTTTTTTTCGTCATAAAAATTTGTAAAAAGTCTGAAAAAATTTCTTGACTTTGAAATGGTCTCAACACACACATTTTCACCCCTCCCCCCAACCGTATTTGGAGATTTTCCATTTTTGCCTTCATTTTTAGAAATTTCTACTTTCCATATTCTTTTCTTCACTTTTTGAAAAAATCTCAAGCATACGACAATTATGGAAAAATGCTAAAAATGGTCTTTTAGGGTGAATGGGGTTTATTTTTCAGACAAATCAAGTCTATCAAAATATTATAATGTCTGATAAAATGTCTAAAAATCAAATTTCGAAATGATCTAAATTTTTACAATTCCTAAAAGTCAGAATTTCTTGAATTTTTCAAGTCCAAGGAGTCCAAACTCTGCCAAAATGTTTAAAAGGCAGGCGAACATCTGCATAATAAATTGCCTAAAAATCAGAGTGATCTGTCTGAAATTTTACAAGTTCAAAAGTTGGTTTGAAATCTCAAAAAGTGTTAAATTTTTCCAAGTTTGAAAAATCAGCTTCTCAATTTATAAACTTTTTCTCAAATCCAGAAAGGAAGAGTCTCTGAAATTTTCCCTGGTTCAAAAAGTCAACTTATTCCAGTCTAGGTGAAAGGCTGTCTGACAAAATGTCTAAAAATCAACATGATTTCTGAATTTTTCCAAGTCCAAAAACTCGTTTGAAATCTGAAAAACTTTCCAAGTCCAAAAATTACAAAAAAATTTCTAAATGTCAGCCCGATTTTCAAGTCCAAAAAGTCTGTCTGACAAAATGTCAGAAAGTTGGCTTGATTTCTAGAACTTTCCAGGTTCAAAAAGTCTTATAATTTTTAACAAAATATCTAAAAGTCAGCACAATTTCTGAAAGGTTGTCTGACAAAATATCCAAAAGTCGGTATGATTTCTGAAAGGTTGTTTGACAAAATGTCCAGAAGTAAGGGTGATTTATGAATTTTTTTCCAAGTCCAAAAAATTCTAAAAAAATGTCTGAATGTTAGTATGATCTCTAAAATTTCAAGTTCAAAAAGTATGAATGTGTTTGTTTGACAAAATGTCTAAAAATCAGCATGATCTCTGAAATTTTCTAAATCTAAAAATGAATGAAAATTTGAAAATTTTTTCAGATCCAAAAATGAATGGAAATTTGATAATTTTTTCAAGTCCAAAAAAGTCTGACAATTTGTCTAAATGTCGGTAAGATCTCTAGAATTTTTCAATCCCAAAATTCTGAATGAGTTAGTCTGACAAAATGTCTAAAAATCAGCATGATCTCTGAAAAAGATTCATTTGAATTCTTAGAAATTTTCAGCGCACAACGGATTTTTGCAATTGAACTTCGAAATGAAATTTTTTTGAAAAATTTTCGAAATCCAATTCGGTGCACAAAAAGACAAAAGGAATCTGAAAATTTTTCAACAAAGTCTGAACAAAATGTCTAAAAGCCAGCATTACGTAAAAAGCTGTCTGAAAAATGTCTGATTTGAACTTTCTTGAAATTTTTCAAATCCATAAAGTTGAAATTTTCCAAGTACAAAAAGTTAGTCTGACGAAATGTCAGAAAGTTCCCCTGATTTATAAAATTTTCCAAGTTCAAAAAGTCTAAATTGTTTGTCTGATGAAATGTGCGAAAGACTTCAGCATCATCATTCTCTAAAATTTTTTAAATTCAAAAATGAAAAGAAATTTGAGAATTTTTTCAAACCCAAAAAATCTAACAAAATATCTGTCACCGAATTTTGTGACTTTTTTACAGATTTGGTCATTGCCAAAGCATATCCTATGCTAAAATGGTCTCGTTGGGTAAAAGATACCTACGTTGTGACAATTTTACCTAAAATCTTTAAAACCGTTAAAATTTTCATATTTTTCACAATTTTTTCCATTTTTTACGGGGGTGGGGGGAGCCCGTACTACCACTAAAATTTAGTTAGAAAAAAAATTAAAAAATCGGTAATTATTTTCTCCCCATGAGTAATCAATTGAAGAAAGGTCCCCCAAAAAAAAACGAAAATTATCAAAATAAGGACCACCCTACAGCACACGTATATCTGGCTCTGCTACGTACGCGCCTCTTTTCGCTCCCCTCTCGCCTTCTCAATGGTCGTCGTCATTCGCGCCATTACAAATTCATTCCAACTCCATACGATGCGACGGGACGGTCGCTCGATTAATCTGCCATATACAAGACATCATTATACGTACATTTCCAACATCTAAACACATATCGTAAAAATGCGTAAAATGTTGCCTCTGCGACACCTATAAACAAGCGTACTTTATACGTATTCTAGTCGTAAAAAACCATACACGTATTCGTTGCTGGATTCGTCTCTCCACTTCACTTTACCCTTAAACTAGACATAGATAAATACTCGCTTCTGTATAATATACCAAAACAACCCAGGGACCGATTTATGCCCTCGATCTGCCATTAATTACCCCAACGTGCGACTCGCCCCATCGAGAATAAAATTTACCTACGTATTTTTCCTCCCAAACCAACCAGAAGCCAATTCAAAACCCCTACAGATAAGACCAACTGCACGTATTCGAGAAAAAATTAAGAAATTAAACCATATCCGACATACCAAAATACCTGCAACCGAGCCATACAAAGTAAAAAAATCCCTGGGTGGTCGAACGTATGAAAAAAAATTCTATAATTATTTACCCGGCCATTAAACGTGCTTGTACGTTAGGTAATTGCTCGTTTGAATAATTTAATGTAGGACTAGAGTGCGAAACGATGAAGATACGAAGGAGGGCAGGAAAAAAAAAACGGAAGACATCCGAACCGAACCAAATTATCTCGAAAAATTTTCCACCTGTGGTCGCACAGTGGGATACGCCAACGGTGTGTTTTAATTTACGAAATTGGACGAATAAAAATTCATGTACAAGAGAAACATCTTCGCGCCATGTTAGATTTGAATAAATTTACCAACGAAATAAGATGAAGACAGGGCATAAACTCTAGTCACGCAAAAAATTGAAGAAAAAAAATTCTTCAGATTATTTCATCCATGTACACGAATAATGAATGGCTAAAATCACTCATCGTGCGGTCATGCTAGAAAAAAATTTCGCCAGGGAGAGAAGAAATTCCGACGAAAATTTTTTTCTGACAAGATTTTTGACACAAATTATCTAATTAATTGTACGCCTCGCTTATGCTCTCACGTATACAAATACTTTATAAGATGATTCATTATTATCTTATGCATGTAGTTGTTTAAATTTAGCATCATTTTGTACACGAGTATACCTATATAGACCTACGCCTTTAAAATGTTTGTTAAAATGTGTTTTAATCAAATACCAGGCTTGTTTATGTATCCTAAATTATATTATTATTAGATTAAAAATAATTTTTATATTGTAAAACCTACATACATTTATATCTCGCGCACACTCTCACACACACTCACGCGACACTATACCTACGTAAAAAGTACGTACAATATACACCAGCCTGGTAAATTTTGTTATTCGCTTATGTAAACGGATGCCATTAAACGAAATACATGAAACAGCAGGTGTTCTTATTCTTACTTGTTTATACGATTAACAATGATGAACCACAGAGGCACAGAACGAAGACCCGATTCGGTTACGTTATTTGATAACGCGACCGAATTTGAATAATATTTTGACCGAGTAAAGCTTCCTAAGAATTTTATTTAAATTTTCCCCTTCGACAACATACCCATTGTTTTGGTCGAAGAAGGAAAACAAAAAATTATAAAAAATGCAGCCATGTCAATGCATCAAAATTGTATCAAGTATCAGCGTTTCTTATCTTACATTCCGTTGCTCCGGATGACTACCTACCACCGCGGCCACGCCGCGTAGGTATTAGTACAATGGAATCAACGCAGCAGAAGTCCAGATTCTTATCGCATTAATTAAAATTTGTGCAGAAAATGTTTTTTCTCTGTTTGGTTTTTTTTTTTTGCCTTACTTTTTTTCTTTCTTCGCTCTATACGAGTAGGTATACGTTTCAAATTTCAAGCCTGTGCGTAGTGCAGTAGCTCGTATGAGGAAGTCGTGAGATACTTTTGTAAGTACATTAATACATATTATTATACATACACGTCGGCGTATCGTTTACAAAGAGCTTAAGAAGGTGCAACGAGCCAAGGTCGCGTGAAAACGTATAAATTTATGCGAATTTTCGTCTCAATATTTGTTGTTTATAATTTAACACGTAGGTGTTTTTTTTTCTATTTATACGAATACGAATTAATTACGAGTGCTGAATTTGTATTAGTTTGTGTGGGGTCAGATATTACGTGTAGAAGAAGGGGTTTGGGGTCAAACTCCATGTCCCCCGCCCATGAGCTAAGAAAAAATCCTTTAAAATAAGAGAAATTCCTAATTTTGAACAAACAATCGCAAGTCTGCCCAAAGTTTTCTCTTCATCCGGTATTGTCCGAATTTATAGGTCCCCAGGTAAAATATTATACGAATTTGTTCCGAAATAAATGATTATTGAAGATAATTGATAATTAAACAACTGAAATCGTATTTTTACATGAATTTGTTTATGGTGTAAAAATCAAACATTTTCAAAATTTAAAAAAAAATCATAAAAATTGTCAAAAAATTCGTGAAAATTGTGAAAATATTTGAAAAATTGTGTGAAAATGTGGTAAAAGCGATTAAAATATCATAAAAAACGTTGCGATTTTACTAAATTTTTTCAACCGTGGGTGCACTAAGCGGTTAAGTTGAAAAAAATGATAAAATTTCAGCGTTTGAATGTCTTTTTCTAAAAAATTTTCGCTCTCGCGTCGCTCAGGCTCAATACATTTTCTATTTTCATAAAGTAATGGATATTTTTTGAAAAAAATTAACATAAAATCAGTGATTTCTACGCCATCCTCTTACGGACTTCCTGGGTAACTATTGACAGAGATTTTTCAATTGAGAGGGAGGGGGAATAATCTGATTTTGAGTCGATATAACTAGATGTCTTGGGCGACTGATATGAAATTTACAAAATTTAATTTTTCAAGCCCAAAAAGTCTAAAGTCTGACAAAATGTCTAAAAGTCAGGGCTCGTTTTTTATGATGTTGTTTTTCATGGATTGGTCATCGTAAAAAAAGCATATCCTATGTTAAAATGTCTCCCACTTTATTCAAATATTAAATTTCGATGCATTTTTCCACATTACAACAAAAAATTATGAAAATCAGAATTATGAATGTCAATTTTTTCTTTCCATTCTTCTCGAAATTCAGAATTCAAATTTCACGACTATCGCAGGCTAGGAATCCATTGAACATTTTATTAGGGAATGAATGGAAGAAAACGTTAAATCTCTTTTTAATGAGATATGTGATTTTGAGATATTCCCCAATATTCGGTCAAAGTCATGCAATGATTAGTTAAAAGTCATAACTTGATAAAAATTCTGGTTTAAAAACTTGGCTTTGCAAGCTTCGCCAGAACCTCCGTGGGAACACCCCCCTCCCTCCCGCCGTCAAACATGAAACATACGATATGCATTTGCTAATCCAAGTAGCAAAAGTCAGAAAAAGTTGAAAATATTTTACTTTTTTTTCTGACTTTTCAATATTTTGTCAGACTTAAATTTTTTTTTAATTTAATCTTTCATAATACACATATAAAGTCTCAAAAAAGCTAACATATCTGATAAAATTTCTATAAAAGTAAAATTTTGAAACAATCTACATTTTGCAAAGTTGAAAAAGTCAGCTGCCTACCTTATAAAATCATGTCAGTCCCAAAAATTCAGAATTTCTGAAATTTTCTAATTCCAAAAAGTCGGTGGAAATCTGAATTCTTTCAATTCCAAAAAATTCTGACAAAATGCCCAAAAACCATTGTCACGGATTTTCGTCAGGGAATTTCGTCCCAGGAGAGCTGACCATCTTATAAAAATTTTCAAAGTCGAAAAAATCAGAATTTCTGAAATTTTTCAAGTCCAAAAAATCGTTTGGAATCTGAAAACTTTTTGAGTTCAGAAAGTCTGAAATAAGCAGACAAAATACCTAAAAGTCAGAGTAGTCTCTGAAATTTCCCAAGTCTACGAAGCCTGTTTGACAAAATGTCTGAAAGACAGGATAAATTCTAAAATTTTCCTAGTCCAAAAAATCCAAAGAGAAGTCCAAAAAAAAGTCACTGTCATTTCCATATAACCCATGAAACCATAAAACATAGGATAGATATGCTTTTGCTGATTTAAAATTTTTTTACAATTCCAAAAAACTTTGAAATAATGTCTAAAAGTCAATTGAAATCCGAAAATTTTTTCAAGTCCAAAAAAGTCTGACATAGATAATGTCCAAAAGTAAAGTCTGACAAAATGTCTAAAAGTCAGCATCATCTCTAAAAATTTTTCAAGTTCA
>FIZU01043465.1:0-11307 GCA_900064475.1 Pseudococcus longispinus
TTGTCTTATGGGCAAACTTCGAATGTACTTTATGAGGTTTCTATTGCTCATATCGGAAAATTGATAATCATATTTTTTGTGGAAAATTCATTTCTAATCATTTTTTTTCTGGATTATTTTTCTATAACTTGATTAGAAACGAAGATAAACGTGAAAAACCACTTTTGGAGGGCAAAAATGTGGATTTTAGGGGAGAAGCACCGCTCGAAATTTCGGGGATTTTAGAATATTTTTTACACACTTGTTGAAAAAAATTCAAATTGAAAATTGATTTTGGCAGGGGTGCGACAAATACGGAATTTTAAGTTAATTTTTTAAAAAATTGTCGATAATTAATTTTTAATACATATTTTTTCTACACAATTCAATATTCAACACCCATTTTTTAACACTGTTTTCGAGCAATTGAAGCAAATAATTTTTCGATGTTCTTGCGCACAGCGAAGAACAAAATCAACTTGAAAAATTCCGTATTTTTAGCACCCCTGCCAAAATCTATTTTCAATTTGAGTTTTTTCTAACAAGAAACGATGAAAAAAATTATTAAAAAAATTAATGCTGAAAAATTTAAAAAAATGCTTCACTTTAGAAAATCCCACATTTTTTGAACCCCTGCCAAAAAAATTTTCTCTGAATTTTTTTAAACAAAAAAGTTTGAAAAAAATCAGTGTGTACAAATTTTGAAAAATACATTACTTTAGAAAATTCCACATTTTTCGAACCACTGCCAAAAATTCAATTTTGAAGTTTGAATACAAAAAATGAAAAAAATAATGAGAAATGTTGAAAAAAAGAACATTCCACCTTTACAAAAAATAAATTATATAATTTTAAAAATTACACATTTTTCGAACCCCTGCAAAAAATTTAATTTTCAATTTGAAAAAAAAATTCCCCGTAAATGTTTGGAATTTCATCTACTCTTGATACATTCAATTGCGATACGGAGAGATTATTTTAAAATGGTGTTTTTCAGAAATATGCATTTTGAGAAAAATCGGTGAACCGGTTCCCGAGTTATTCGCGATTGTAATTTTCAAAAGCCTCTCAGTTACTCGAAATATATAAATAACCCTTTTAGTAGTACTGAAAAGAATACAAAAAAAATGTTGCATACAATTTTCATTTTTATGAACTGGTTCTCGAGTTATTCGTGACTGTAATTTTCAAAAGCCTCTAGCACCTAGAATAAAGCGGTTAAGTGAAATATGTAAATAACCTTTTTGATAGTACATAAGAAGGCGCATAAAAAAGTTCATACACAATTTTCTTTTTTATGAACCGGTTCTCGAGTTATTTGCGATTGAAATTTTCAAAAGCCTCTAACACCTGAAATAAGGCAGTTACTCGAAATATGTAAATGACCTTTTCCTTAGTACTTGAAAAGATGCATAAAAAATGTTATATATTATTTTCATTTTTTTGAACCGGTTCTCGAGTTATTTGCGATTGAAATTTTCAGAAGCCCCTAGCACCTGAAATAAGGCAGTTACTCAAAATTTGTAAATAACCTTTTTAGTAGTACTTGAAAGGATACACAAAAAATTATACATACAATTTTCATTTTTATGAACCGGTTCTCGAGTTATTCGCGATTAAAATAAAGCAGTTACTTGAAATATACAAACAACCTTTTTGATAATGATGGTAACATTGCAAAATTGGATTTTTTAAAAGTAAAATTTTGTAATGTTGTCGTATAAAATCAGTTTTTCTGACGTAGTTACTGCGTAAAAGTTTTTTTTTCTAAAAGTAGATTTACCTACTCGAGTCCCTTGGTATCTCAATAGGTATAAATTGTATGTATACCTACGTAATATTAATACTCGGTTAAGGGATCTGGGACTTGAGCCACAACTCACATAACACTGGTATAAATACGATGTTTGTATGCATTTTTTAACCATTATAACTTTCCACAAGAGTATTGCATTCGTCAACTGCGTGCAAACACGAACATTTATTTTTAATTTTTTACCTCATAATATTTCGGAATTACGTGCGTGTAGTAGGTATTCCATGGTAAGACTAAATAAATATAACAGAAATGCATATACTATTTTTTTTCCCAACCGACTTAACTTTTTTTTCAAACAAACGAGGAAAAATATGTAATGACATGGCGTAAAAAAGTTGAAGAGGGGGACCTCAAAAAAAAAGCTTTACGATGGAAAAGTTATATCGCGTGTTCGCATGACGACGACGACGTCTATTTACATCGTTTAAAATCCACCGTCGTCACCGCCATGTTCGTCGTATTCGCAGGAATTAGGTAGCCTATCTGGTATAAATTAATTTTTACAAAATATGCATACTTGAGCGGAAACACGTTGGAAAAAATTCCGGTAACAAAATGTCGGAAATGGGAGTTTTTGATTTTCGAGGTTTTTTTGTAGGTACCGAAAGTAAAACAATTTAATGGGTTTATTTAAGCAGGTATGAGGCAACACGAGCGAATATCAAGGTGGTAATCGAGTCAGGTGTATTGGCTGGGGTTTTGTGAAAGTTTACAGAGTGGTATTGGCGAAGTTTTGGAAGAATTTAATGAATTACATAGGATATCCATTATCTAAATGAAACGAAAAGTTTTTAGGTATTTTTGAAATGTTTTATACGATTAATGAAATGGAATGGATACCTGTGTCTTGGAATTTCCAAGCGTTTTTAAAGTATAGAAGTATGAAAATTTCGAAATTTATTCTTCTGAAATATGTTCGAGTAGCTAAATTATACTCGAAGGTTGTATCAAAGTTGGAAATTATGGGAATAACTTCTATTTAAGCTCGAGTTCAATATTTATCATAAAAATTGAAATGGAGTGGCAGAAGGGTAGATCGATTGAAAAAGAAAATTTCTAAGAAACCTTCACAAGGACGAACCAAGGTTGGAATTGATTGAAAGGAGAAATTTGAAATTTAAAATTTCTCTACTCCAATAAGATTTTTTGATTCAGAATGTAATTTTCCCTACTCTAAAAAGGAACTTTTCTAAATTTTCTGCATGAAAATCATGTTTTTTGCTAATTTTTCAATTCGAACCAAATTTTATATTTCAAAGTGTAATTTTACTCTTTGGGGGGGAAATGAAACACCTTTACCTTACCTTCTTTTGATCCATCTTAAAAGATGAGAGCTCTAGTTGATTGGCAATAGAAAGTACCAGTCTTCACTTTTAAAAAAGCGTAAAATCACCAAAAAGATGATTTTTACCTTGAAATGACAATTTTGACTAAAATATTCACAAGTTGGACAAAAAAAATTACAATTGACGAAAAACAACGATTTTAACCAAAAATGGTAATTTTTACTTTGAAATGACAATTTCGACCTAAAAAATTATAATTTTGACAAAAAATGGCAATATTGACAAATAATTACAATTTTGACAAAAAATTGTGATTTTGATCAAAAATGATGAGTTTGACAAAAAATGGTCATTTTTAACTTGAAATGATAATTTTGACCAAAAATGACTGTAAGTGACAATTTTTACTAAAAATGGCGATTTTGACGGAATATAACGATTTTTACCTGGAAATGTCAATTTTTACAAAAAATAACATTTCAGATGAAAAAAATTGATGAAAAATGACACTTTCTACCTTGAAATGACTTTTCTACCATGAAATGGCAATTTCTACTATGAAATCATAATTTTGATAAAAAAAAATGATAATTTTGACAAAAATTACAGTTTGAAATAGAAAATGAAAAAAAAATTACAAAAAAAATGATTTTAACCAAAAATGAGGATTTTGACAAATAAATGACAATTTTGACCAAACTGGTATTTTTTACAAAAAAATTACGATTTCGGCCAAAATGTAACTTGGATAAAATTCTGAAAATAATTCCAATGTAAAAGTATAAAACATGAATTTTTCCAAGTTCAAAGGTCAGCTGACCACTTTATAAAATTTTTCAAAATCGTTCTAAAATTTTTCAAGTTCCAAAAATCGTTTGAAATTTGAAAAATTTTTGAAGCCTAGAAAATCTAAAATAGTCTGACAAAATGCCTGAAAGTCAGCGTGATCTCTGAAATTTTCGAATTCCAAAGTTAGTGAAAATCTAAAAATTTTTCCTAGTCCAAAAAATTCTGAAAAAATGTCTAAAAGTCAGCGTGACGGAATTTCATGACTTTTTCGCAGGTTAGGTCATCGCAAAAGCATACCATATGCTTAAAAAAAATTGGAAAAAGTTGCTTGAATTGCCAATAAAATTTGTAAATAATTTTATCAAGAAACCAAAGTCAATTTTTTGTAATGATGTTTTTGGATGGTTTGGACAAATTTGAAAAAAAATCATAAGAAGACGAAATTGTTGGGAGGGGGGGGGGGATTTGATTTCAAAATAAAATTCTGTTCTAGGAATTCTCCCTTCATTCATTCAATCTTTAGAATTTCGATTTCGATTTTGATTTCGAATTCAATTTTTTTTATTTAATCATGTTTTTAAAAATGTTTCTATATTTCAAAAAAGTAAATTTTGAAAATTTTTGAGCTGACATGCTTTAATGTGTAGTAATCTATTTGATTTGTTCTACTAATGTCCAACAGGATCAAGTCCTACCTCCCTTTTTCCCTCAATAAAGGAATAAAAAAGAGAAAAATAGTGGAAAAATTACAACATGAATTTACTGATTATAAAATTTTGACATTGAGGTTTTGCACATGTCAATTTAATAATTCTGCTCAAATTTGAGATAACTTTTTGCGGGGGGGGGGGGGTGATCAAATTTGTTTGTGAAAATTTCAATATTGATAGTTATATTAAATAGAAAATTTCAAGTTGAATAATTTTCACAATAATTCAGCCATTGAACCCAAAATGATCCTTCAAAAAAGGTGAATTTTTAGCTATATTTAAAGGGGAGGGGGGATTAACGAAGGTAAAAATTTAGGAAATTGAAATACGAGTATGCCCGTTAAATTATACTTAAATTTTAAAGGCCTTCAATTTCTATTCTTGAATTTCAGCTTTTAAATCCCAAAACGAAGTTCTGAAAGAGGGCGGTGGTGCGTAAGGCTCAAAATTTTGAAAATTTCTAAATGAATCTCAAAACATAGCATTTTGAGGTCAATGAACGGTGTGAATAATTTGAAGCTCTGGACTAGCTTCTGGGGGAGTAGGTACAAAATCAGCCTAATTTTTTAGGACATAATCCACTATTTTCCCCTTTTTTAATCCTTTTGAGGGAAAAAGGGAATTCGGACTTGGCATATCCTCTAGAATGTAGCAGACTGTAGATTTTACCAATTTGATTTTTCTTTTGCGAAGGCGGGGGTTGAAATCTTTCCAGAATTCCGGAGGGAAATTGCTCAATTTTTTGATTCTGAGAGGAGAGGTCGAGCTCCTCACCTGTATCTCATTTATTTCTCGCTTCCTTTCAACATTTTTTCTTCCTTTCAGATTGATATTGAGTCCTGGTTTCTCTGTACGACTTTCACCCTCTCCTTTTTCCTTCAGCTACTTTTTTATGAAATTCTACCCATTAATTCTAGTCTTCTTAGGACTCGGTCAATACAAACAGTTTAAGGATCTGATTTGCAATTTTTAAAGAATTCATAATTTAATCAGTTTCAACTTGTTTAAACATTGTCCCATTTTTTGTGGAAATATTTATCAAGTTTTCAACCACTGAAATGTACTTTCAATACATAATAAAAATTTTTGTTCAAATTTTGCAAAAAAAAAAAATATTTTCATAAATTTTTAAATTTTCTGCTGAGTTTTTTTTGGGAAAAAACTTACCAATATTTAAACCTTGAAAAATTCTTACCTGATACTGAAGTACTGAAGCTGACCCTCGGATAGAATTGAAAACTCTGACATCTTTCTTTTCCGAGCACCTTGAAACCAAATTTTTCATCTTAAATATCTGAAAATTACAAACACATTCGAATCAATAGGCCTACTCGTACTAACCATTCTCAAAATAGAACAAATAAACATGTTCCAATTACAAGACAATAAAAAGAATTAGGTAACTCGGCACACGAGCTTTGAAATCCACTCACAAAATCGTTATTTTTACTCGATACTTTTACTACAACATCTGTCCAGCCAAATCGGTACTTCAGAAGATCGATCAAATAACGACGAATAAATTCGTATTTACGAAACATTCCGCAAGTAGACACTTTCGCATTACGGTTTGTTTACAACATCGAAAATATAAATATTGGCACAACTTCAAAATACAATCGTATACTCGAATATAATTCGTCCAATCATCTAAAGTACTTCGCACATAACCCACCTCTTTAGAAAAGAATTCAACGCAACAGCGCCGTATTCATTTATATTTCAATTTTCAATTACTCCCAGCAAACTGTAAGACTGATACTATGAGCCTAAGATTAATCACATTGTGCTAAAGTTGTCTGAAAAGTCTCGAAGTTTAGCACACACGTTTCACTATCCGGCCATGATATTCATAGTCGACTATAAGAAAAATCTTTCAAGTTATACATACCCTTGGCAACTTGATGGCAGAAAAGTTTTCTTAATACTTGTAAAAGTTTACAGTTATGTAGGTTCTCGAGTGTATAGAATCCAGCTTGCATGGGATTACTTATATAGAAGTAGAGTCGCTTTTTAAAACTTGGCTAAAAAATATGACAAGCTCGTAAATTATGCTTAGAATATACCTGTGCTAGCTCGATGCTATCTTTCGAGACTAGTTTCACCATCGTCTGCCCGAGAAAATACCTACGAGTAGTAATTTTACCAAAATATTCGGTTCTAATTAATCAATAAAGTCATTAAAGATTGGTATCTAGTCGTCTTCTGCATGTTGACTAATGAGTGTCATAAAAATTGAGCGAAGCTTCCTTTTCAACTTAGCACCAAATAGTGGAAAAAATTATAAGAGCGACCGGAATTCTCCGGGTACCTAGGCCTATAGTAAAAGGTGATTATACATTTTCGTTTGGTTCTCGTTAAAAATACAATTTAGCGCTTGGTTTTATCGTTTATACGTACTCGTACATACCATACACGTATCGTATGCTTGCATGGCAATACAAAGGCCAGGATGCTATCTGATACATCTCCGTTGGCAGGCTCATTTACCACACACTCGAAATGTTCCTTCTCATTAATTAACCAGCCAAGATTGTATCGTGGATTACCGGGCTGAGTATTAGTCAAATTCTGTTACAACCACGTGTGTTGATGTTACAGTTGTTCCACCATCTCCGCCATAAGGCCACATCCAAGTTACATTTTCGTTGCACTAAATTTTATTCCGACTTGTATTACGAATACAAATTGCTTGACACCATGTTGACGCACCGATGACGGATCACCTTCGTACGAGTCGTCTTTTTCTACATTTTTTCACCCATTATCATCGACCTGATAGACGAGATACGTCTCGTTTCCACAATTCTGACATCTGCAACCTTGTCACACATTTGCATGTCGAATTCAATTCGATATAACTCATCTATCAGTGGCAGATGAGTTCGATACATTAATCAACTATTTCGAGATGAAAACTGCTACTCATTCTTATAAAATTTCGCATAATTTTGAGTTAAATTTTGGGCAATGATTTATTTTTCAATTACGAAATGAATACATTTGTGATGAAATTTTGAAATTTTCCAGTACGTATATCTTGAAAACCGGTTATTAAAAAAGAAAATTGTATATGAACTTTTTTGTACATCTTTTTAAGTGCTATCGAAAAGGTCATTTACATATTTCACGTAGTTGCTTTATTCTAGGTGCTAGAGGCTTTTGAAAATTTCAATCGCAAATAACTTGAGAACCGGTTCACAAAAATGAAAATTGTATATGAACTTTTTTGTGCACTTTCCCAAGTACTATCAAAAAGGTCATTTACAAATTTCGAGTTACTGCTTTATTTCAGATGTTAGAGGCTTTTGAAAATTTCAATCACGAATAACTCGTGAACCGGTTCACAAAAATGAAAATTGTATATAACATTTTTTGTGCGCCTTCTCAAGTACTATCAAAAAGGTCATTTACATATTTCACGTAGCTGCTTTATTCTAGGCGCTAGAGGCTTTTGGAAATTTCAATCACAAATAATTCGAGAACCGGTTCACAAAAATGAAAATTGTATATAAACTTTTTTGTGCACCTTCTCAAGTACTATCAAAAAGGTTAATTACAAATTTCGATTTAATGCTTTATTTCAGGTGTTAGAGGCTTTTGAAAATTTCAATCACGAATAACTTGAGAACCGGTTCACCAATTTTTCTCAAAATTCATAAACTTTTATTCTTAGTAGTACTGAACCTCTCATAAAAATTTCAGCCCATTTCATCAATTATTACGGGAGTAAATTTTGATACCTATGCATAAAGAAATACCATGGAATCGTCGGATCAAATTCAATAGCTTATCTTTGATTCTCAAAGATCATGTAAAAAAAAGAACCCCAAGACGTACCCACCTCACATCTCACACCAGGGTATTCTTCGCTGCTCTGCTAATCAACATCAGTATACGACTAGGTATCCATAGAAAAGGACACCACACGATGAACAATTGGCCCATAACGTTAATTGTATTAGTAGTGTTTATATAAATGAAACGTCGTAGCTTTTTCTTTCTCCCACCTACACCATTGTGCTTTCTATTTCGACTTTCTCAAGAGTCTCGGTTGCATTGTTATATGAGGGGCTACTCGTTACAAAAAAGCTAGATTTTTGTCTTTTGCAGGCATCACGTCCGCATTCTCATATCTGTAGAGATACCATTTATCAAATTATAAAATTTTCTACCGCAGTGGTCATCTAATTTTTCAAGTCCTTAGTGAGTAGGTATATTTGTAAGATGAGAATCGAAATTTTGACGTAGTGTCGGACTGCTATGTCGGCGTTAACCTAAATAGCGAGAGGTAATTTATTAATTTTAAACGACGATTCAATGCCACTTGCCACCGAATAGGAATAAGTACCGATATGCGAGCAGAATGAGATGTTCGAGATGATGTTTAATTTCCCAAACGTTTATGTCTGTTTTATTTATACGAGAACGGATTATATCAGCCTGGGGCTAATACGAGCGGTATCTCTGACAAATTAATTATTTTTTTTATCACCGCAATACTCGAGTACGTTAGAGGATATAGCTGCGAGGCTTCGATTTAATTTTTTGTTTCGTACGGGTTTGAATTGATACAGCGAATTGAGAATGATTACATTTTTCTTCATGAAATAGACCGACGTGATTGGAAATGGCATAGTGTGGTCGGAAATAAAGAGAAGGTGTAGAAATTCAAGTGTCTCTTTCTAATTCAGAAATTCAACCAATCGAATAAGAATGTTGGAAATTTGGCCTATTTTGGTAATATTTGGAAAAATTTTGTAGAAACGATGAAAAGTTAATCGAAAAATTCATAAAATATCCAGGAAAAACTTTATCAAAATATCGCAACAATTTTTCAAAATGCAAAAAAAATGATGAATTTGCATGAAATTTGCCTCTTACATCATTAAAAGTATGATAAAAATGTTCAAAAAATTAACAAAATGGTTGAAAATTTTGCTAAAATTGTCCAAATTTTCACAAAAATTGGTAACAATTGTTGATATTTTCATAAAAATCAATAAAAATATTGGAAAAACTTGTCAAAAGATTATACTAATATCATTTAAATGCGGTTACAATTGTTTACATTTCCATAAAAATCATTCAAAATATCATATAAACGATCAAAAGATCATAAAAATTGTCGAAAATTCTGTTGAAGTTGAATTGTCATAAAACTTCATAAAAATTTCGATAAAATGAAGTAAAAAAAAAATCATAAAAAGCATCGCAAATATCTTGTTTTAAAACAATTTTCACGAAATTTTCGACGATTTTCATAATTTTTGTACTATTTTCATATATATTTTTACTGATTTTTGTAAAACATTTAAAAAAATTTTACGAGATTTTTGACAATTTTAATGATTTTGTCGCCATTTCTATGATACTTTCACTTATTTTTATGGTAGTTTCAATCATTTTTACCACATTTTCAGCAATTTTAAGAGTTTCTTGACAACTTTGGCAATATTTTTGCTGATTTTTATGACATTTTTGATCTGTCAAACAATATTTTCAACAATTTTCATGATTTTTTGACCGATTTATTCATATTTTTTAAAAATTATGAACATTTTAACAATTTTAATCATATGTTTGAACCACTTTTACAATCCGAAATTTTCCAGTTCAAAAAGTTATCCAAGGTCTTAACCCCCTTCCCTCCCTCTATAACAAATATCCATTATCCATATCAAAAATCATGGTTTGCCATGAATTTCAGCACAATAAATTAAAATTATTTTATCAAAATCACGATTTTGTTTTGGAGAAAGGATATGCTTTGGCGATGGGTAATTCCTCGAAAAACCTGATGAAATTCAGTGACTAGATTTCGTGACGAAATTTCTTGACGATGACCTTGAGACATTTTGTCAGACTTTTTTAGACTTGGAAAAATTTTCAGATTTCCATTGACTTTTTGAACTTACAAAAATTCTGATTTTTAGACATGCTACGAAGTTGGAATTGAAATGCCAAAGAAAATGTTGGAATATTCACAAATTTTCATAAAAATTAGTAAAAATGACGCAAAAATTGGTAAAAAATCATGAAAATTTTGGAAGACGTAGCGAAAATTTTCACGAGATTTTTAATAGATATTTTTGATTAGTTTCTGGCAGTTGATATTTTTTGTAATTTTCATGGTAATTTCAATCAGATTTACGAAATTTTGGACGATTTTCATGATTTTTGGACTGTTTTTATATTTTGCAGATTTTTTTGAAAATTTCGAATATAATGATAAAATTTTAGACAATTTTCGTGATTTTTTTATCATTTCTTTCATATTTCAAATATTTTTCATGAAAATTCAACAATTTTTACGATTTTTGATTGTTTTCATAATTTTGTAGTTGGGTATTTTCACAATATTTTCGACAATTTTTATGGTTTTTGGATTTTTTTACATTTTTATTGATTTTTGATGATATTTTGACAATTTTTTTTAACAACAATTGTGACTATTTCCATGATCGTATTGACATGGAAATGCCTTATAGCTGGGGTCAATCCTAAATTTTGTCCATTTTTTTGTCCATTTTTCGTGTCCGTAAAAACCGTCACGAAATTTCTTGACGATGACTATTTTGTCTGAATTTTTTGAGCTTACAAAAATTTTCAGATTTCCATTGACTTTTTGAACTTGGAAAAATTCTGATTTTTAGACATTTTGTCAGACAAAAAAATCTGAAAAATTTTCCAAGTCCAAAAAAGTCTGACATTCGTGGACAAA
>FIZU01043469.1:0-11537 GCA_900064475.1 Pseudococcus longispinus
GTAGACCGATAAGGTTGACTGTGTAGAAGCGCTTTCCCTAGCATCCGACGGATTCACTCGCCGGTCACTTCAAAAATTGTTTTTTTTTAAATTGAATTTTTATTTATTTTGAATAATTTTGAATAAAAATAATTGATAACTTCAAACATTTCAAAACAAAGAAAAAAAAGCGAATAAATTTCTTTTTTCGTATGAGAAAAAGTGCTCTTCTTTAAACCTTCAACTAGTCAAAGCTTTGAACATTATTTCTTTTACTCGTTTGAACTTGCATAATGTATTTTTGGCAGCTACCAGCTACCAGGGCCAAAATTATTTGACACTAATCGTAAAGTTATTCAAGATAGATAGCGTAAACCACCATAAATTGAGAATTTGTTTATTTATTGATCATGAAATTAATTGTCTACGAAAGTTTTTGTTATAATGGAGACAAAATAACACAGAGAAGATAACCATTACATATTTCCTTTCCCAGTGCACATCAAAAACGACAATAAAAACTAGATAGAAATAATAACACTCGCTGGTAAAATATAAAAACAAATACTTTGCAAAGAGCAAAAAAACAGCCTTGTATTTCTCACCTATAAGTTATTGTTTGCAGCCAGTTTCCTCTACCACACAAAATATTAAAAATTTTCAAACCACATGGTTCCGCTCTATTTACGTATTTCGGTATTTTCATTTGAACACAATACAAAACATCTTTTGGTACAAATTCATAAAAACGATAACAAATCATCACAACGATTCTAAATGCTGCAATCGATCATCAATTAAGGTAACTATTCCCAATAATAATTTGTTCGATTGATATTCAAATATTGAAAAATAATCGGAAACAAATACACGATCTGGAATGAAGTTATTGAATAGGTTAAGTACTTATACATCAAATCAATACTTGGAACACGCCGTTTTGTATGTACATCCCTGATTGTTACTTTCATTCTTATTAATATCCAATCGAAAACTTTAATCACAAACTCAAAAATTAAAAATGATATCACGATGCCTAAATATCCTAGTAATGTGCGAATTACAACATAACCTGCAATGAAAAAAAAAAGATAGTGAGTATGAAACCGAAAAAATTATTATAATTCGACAAGTTTTTTGAAGTGTTACCTAATTCGCGCCACTCTGGTAAATTTAGCTCATATGGTGGATGAAAAGGTGGGTTTTCTATTCCATATTGTTTATAATTTAACCACGCTGCAGCCTGAATACCAACACACGTAGCAAGAATAACCGTTGTATCACCTCTGCAAATTAATAATCGGAATCAGAATTTTCAAAATTTTCAAAATATATATTACTTCGTAATTAATCGTATGCTCTTACCGCGTAGGTGTCCAAGTGTTTCCGCTTGGATATGCAACGATTAAAATTACAGTTATTAGCATTAGCAACAACGGAAACCAGTAGAATTTTACTAGCATGTCACTAAAATCAACAAGTGGTAAAAATGGTATCACTAATAATGAAGAAAATAGGAGCCCGGCGAGAATGTCCTGCAAAAAATTTAATGTTATATTTATGGAAATTGTTTTCATTGCCTCGATAAATTCGAGCTCATATTACCAATAGACTGTGCATTCCTAAGTATAAACGACTTAATGAGATCAAAACGCAAAATAGCACTGCCAAAGAAACGCCAAGTTCGACTGGAAACTGAAATAAAAAAATTTCATTAGCAATAAATCATAAAACAATATCGAAAAATTCGCGATCCATTTTTTAAAATAATATGTTGACCGTAAAATTAGTTGTTTACTTCGCAATTTTATCATAATATATATTATTATCGTCGAGGGTCAGTCTACTCTAATTGATCTCGAGTTTCGGACGTTTACCCTTTATTTATAGATATTTTCTCTTTCAATGATCGGAATAAAAAGCGATTTTATTGCGATTGTGAAATATTAGCGATTTATTTCAAAAGAAGCCTACGATGAGTCGGTGGTCAGTTGACCGTTTGTTCTTATCATCAGCAGATACCTAATAACTCGTGTTATGACATTGAACACGACGTACGAATTATGTGATAATTACTCTCTATTTCGCAAACTGAGATACGCAATCGCAATATCCGACACAAGGGATATTTCTGTTTTTAAATTAGAAATAAAAACAGATGAAATAATGAATATTGAAAAGCACCTTAAAACGATGTGATGTGTAATACAATACACTAGATGGAAGAGCAACACCAACCATAGCATGAGTGGAAGGCATGCCATATTCTAACGACCATTTCTTCTGTAAACGAATTACTGGTGGACAGGGTGGCCTAGGCCAACGAATAATATCTTTACTAACTTGCCCTGAGAACAAAAAAAAAACGAATATAGTGAAAGAACCAGCGAAATAAAATTTAAGTACGTGTGTCCGTCGTTTCGTAATGATTATACGACCTTCGACAATGTATAAATATGCATTAGAATGAAAACGATGTACATCAGATATATTTTTCGATAACGAACTGAGTCATCCTTGTAACTTTGACGAATTACTACTGATTTTAAATGAATATGTATTCAAAATCCAGTTATACTCACCTAAATACATGATCAAAGTCCAAACGAGTACAATTTTTCTAGCGATATTCGCATCGATATTCCAGAACCAAAATGGTAAAAATATCGCATATCCTATATCATCTCCTAAATACGTTCCAAATAGGAATATAAAATACCAGAATTTATTTTTCACTTCGTAATTTCTAGTTTCTCTGATTTCTGGCGAATTTCTAGGGCCAGATTCAGTTTTCGAAGCGGGTTCTTCGATTGTTAAAGAGCCATTATTCGACTTATGATTCAATTCTTCAGTTTCTTTGCTGTCGTCCAATTCGGGCAAATTTTTATTACTTTTCTTCCGCAGCATGGTAGAATTCTCTTGATTATGGTGATCATTTTCATTAGTAGTTCTGGTGTTGGCAGTATCTCTGTTGTAAGAAACACCGAAGAACGTCTGAATGTTTGCTACGATATTGGGGTCTTTCAACACATCGACAATTCGAAACATTTTCATCAAAATCTTCCGCGCAAATTTGTAATACGAAACGATAACTTCAAAGTCGTAACATTTCCTACTTACGAACTTACAAATTTTTAAAGCATGATAACTTTTACCGGATGGAATACGTTGATCGTGGAACTGGGTTTGAATAATAATTACGAACGAATAAAACTGACGAATAGATGAGTAATTTTACGACTAAATACTATAAAATTTTAAAAATACACCAACTTACACCATAATAACTTAACTTTTAACTTTTGACTAAAGCTTTTAACACCTACACAATGCATCTACATCACAGTTTTATCAATTTTTGAATGAACTTCGGAAAATCCGAAAAAGCTGCACACGCATTTCAATTTTTTCATCAACCAATCAGAATTCAATAAATATTTTCCGCTTCTCACCCCCCACCAATCACAAACATTCTTTCTTAGTTGATTAATAGGTTGATAGGAGCGCTACAAACCGAATTTTAAATTCTTATCAAAATAAAAAATTGGAAAAAGGCGAACGCGTATTTTTATTATGTAGGGTATTGAATGTAAAATGAAAGTAACCTAGATATTTTTTACAAAATTGTAGTTTATTTTGATAATAATTCTATTTTATAGTCGATGATTCGTTATTAGAATAACTATACGAATTAGTATTAATCTTGAAAATGATCCGTTGCAAGGTAATTACTTCTTCGCATTGATAAGTTCGTTTATACTTCACGTACTAGTTTTCTATTTTCAATGTAACATCTTTTTTCATACGTTCGCAGTTAGATTACTAAAGAATACACGATGGAAGAAGAAATAGATCCGTACGAGAGGCAGCTTTTGGCAGTGTTTAAAAGTTGCGACAATAATGGCAACGGTGTTTTGGACCAGATCGGATTTACCAAATTGTGCGACACATTGCAGTTAGAAGACGCTCACAGAAGCCAGCTTTCTTCTCAATTATGTTTGAATGGAAAATGTGACATAGCTTTTAATCACTTTCGAGACGCGTTATTGACCGTACTAGCTTCGCTTAAATCACCTTCCGAAGAATATGCGTCACCTAACGACGATAGTTTTGCTAGTCCGGGTATGCAAGAATTCATCTTTTTTGAGAAAAATTTACAGAATAGATAAACGTAACCTGCAATTTATCGACTTTAGAACAAGAAATTTCTCCAAAATTCGTATTTGGTGGAAAAAAGTATGGGCGTCGGTCACGACCTGCTAGCACGGAACAAGACGAGGAAAAAGCTGATATAGGTTTGTCTGGAAATGGCGCTGATGATACATTTTGTTCCGATAGTGGTTATTCGAAAGAATTATTAATGGTATGATCGAGAAGAATTTTACTCGGGTACTATTGTTTCGAAAAGCGTGTTATTTGTACGTTAATTTTTTCAGGAGACTGATTACAAAGGAAGTAAATCGAATGATATGAATGATAGTCCTCTAAGCCCAGGTATGGTTTCGAAATATAAAAATAATAGAAATAAGATGAATTTCAATCGATGGTATGGGTTCTTTCAGGAGAAGATTTCGAAATAGAGGCATTTTGTCAACACTTGGGTGTCGACGAAGATGACAAAATTTCTAACCAAGAACTCATTCCTATTTGCAGTTCTCTCGGAATTCCGAACTCGTTATGTGAGGTAAATGTACTAGTCGTAATATATTAATTACACGCGTACCCCTCTTTATTAGCGATGAGAAAGCGAGTAATTTAATATTGTTTGAACAGATCATTCGAGAAAATATATCCAAATTACAAGTGGCTGAAAGCGAAATTACCTATAAGGAATTATTCCCTTTGATTAGAAAATTGGGCTGCTTTACAGCATCGTCTCCTGTCGTAGCTAAAAATATCGGCCTCACTGCGGCTACTCCTTTCAATGAAAATGAAATTTCCAGCGTCGATATTAATGCTACAGGGTTAGTCTTTGCGTTTCATTATCGATAAATTGATACATATCATACCTATCTACGAAGAAAGAAAACTGATGATAAAATTTGTTAAACAGATGCATTAGTTACGACACGTTGGTATACTTATTCGAAAACGCTGGTATCAGCGACGCCGCTACATTTCTAAATGATCTCGGTATATCGCCCCAGTTCGACATAAATTTGTCAGAATTAGCGATACAGTTACAAGAAGAACTACTGAATATACAACGTTGCATGGATGATTCTTCTAACCCAATGTACACGTTATTAAATCCACATTTGTTACTATTACAAGCTTCGGTAGTTGTTAGTCAAGCGCAGATAAAGTGGTATAGGTAAGTTACATTAAAACAAAACTTGATCAATAGAAAAGCATGTCTGTTTAACTCGTTGTTCGCGCATTTTTTTTTTTAGGTCGTCGGTAGAACAGATGCAATGTGAACGAAATAAATTGAGGAATGATTTATTAACCGCTAATGAAAGAGCCAGTTTGTTGGCTCAGGAAGTCGACGATAATCACGCTCGTATGGAAAACTCATTGCAAATGAAGTTGAAGTAATTTTTCAGTAATTTTTTCGCGTTCGATAAATAATGTAGCTTATCTCGTCTAATGCGTACGTATTAATCTTTCTCTATTAGATTACTCGAGCAAAAACACGCCGAACAAATTAAAAAGTTGACTTTCCAGTGGTCCGCTGAAAGGGAACAACTAACTAGTCAGAATTTAAAAATGGAAAAGCAATTGGAACAATTGCTTCATGATGAAACGAAATTGAGAACCGAAGTTGCTTCTCTTAAACAAGTAAGACTCCCGTTACGATCTAGAAAACATAGTTTCGATTTCGATGCGAATATTCTATTCTATTTGTTTTACAGGATTATGAAAATTTGGAAAAAGAAAACCGAAATTTATTGGATCAACTGGTTAACGCAGAAAATGTAAGGACCGAATTGGAAAAAGAAATTCAACGTTTATCATCGTTGAAGAAGAAGGTAAGAGATAAGATTTTTATAATCTCAACTGTGCGAGAACTTGAAAGATTTACAGCTTTCAATTCTGTTATCGATCTTATTATTTATTCAAGTTGTTCGTTTGAAAAATATCATCGCGACTAAATGAACGCAAATAAATATAATTATTCTCGAACGACTCGGTTATAACTGTAAGAAATATTAACCTACTTGTATAATTTCACTGTTCGAAATGTTTATAGGTTTTAGAACTAGAGAGCAGCAACGAGCAAGCAATTTCGTTTTTGGAAAAAATGAATCAGTTGCAAGCGGAAAATAACAGGTTACGGGATAAGAATGATGAACTGGAAGTAGAACTGGAAAATGTTACCTCGAGGTAAGGCAATCGTGCCAAAAATCGTTTTTGCATTTCTGAATTTGTTTTTCTCAACTTTGATTTTATTTTTATACACCGCAGACAAATGCAGAATCGAAACTTACGCAGCAAACGACGAGGAAATTCGCCGTTAGAAGGCGATGAAAACTCCGACACAGATTTCGTCGCTTCTTCAACTCATCGTATGTTTTCAAAAGTACGCAAATTCAACACCGAAAAAGACCTCTCCGTTCATTCGGAAAGTAAGTGCTAAATACCTAATTACGTTAGACGTGCCGACAAGTGTATCAACTACGCCCTCGCAATCGATCACCTTGATCGACCCATATACGGATACTGGAAACATATGTATGCTAATACAGTACATTTAGTAAATACATACTTATTATGCTCGAAAAATCGCATATCAACTCTCGAGTTGTCGCGATACAAATATGCCTTATGAAAAATTTCTAAATACAATTTTGGCACAATGTCAGTGTGGCTGACGATGTTAAATTTTTACACGCGCGAATTGTCGCTTCTCGACCGTTTTTACTTTCATTTATCAATACCTATTTCTGAAAAGTTTTTACAATCGCGATTTACTTATTTCTGTAGCTTTGAATAGCGGCCTAATGACGCAGCATTCGGAAAGCGGTGTTGAAGCCGATATATCAACGTCTAGTTCATCACTGGATCGAGTAAGTGAACTGGTTTTTTTTTTCATAACCTGTTTGTTGTCTTTCAACTAACCGCATTTGGTTTGTATATTTTTTAGATCGGCGAAGGTTTGTACGACGGAAACGATAAGACTATATTTGAACTAAGGAGTAGAGTTTCTTTTTTGGAAAATTTCATCAAAAAGTATCAAGTGAGTGTTTTCGTGATGAATTGCGCATTCGCGACCGATCGTTCATGTTTTTTTTTATCAATTTGTGATCGCTTCGTTGATTGTTGCAGCTGAAAGTGCCTTCGAGCGGAGATGACATCGAAATCATCTGCGAATCATCCAAAGTCTACGACGACTCGCCATTACAAGAAAAATCAGCGGATGATTTGGAAAAACAATGCGAAACATTGCAGCAACGCTTAGACCAAGTGCAAAAAGAAATCCTCAAAATACTCTCCGAGAAAAGAGCATGTACCGAGGAAAACTGCGCCCTAAAAATCAAAATCTCCGAATTAATGAAACGTTTACCAGTCAACTCGATGGCTACAATAGGCGAAATAAAAACAACCAAGGTTGATTCGATTCATTCGTCTTTAGAAACAGTCAAAGGCGAATGGTCCCAAGTGCCATTCGACGAGCCTAAAAATACCGCGATAACCGAATTCGGCAACTTATCCGAGTGCGCTTTTAAAGTTGATTCGAGTTTAGAAAAATCGCTACGCGATGATTTAGATGAAGTTTCCCAAAGTAGCGATAAAAACACTCTCAGCGCAAGTTCTCGAACGCAAACGGTGGATACTTCGTGTTCCAGCATGTTCGCCACAGTTTCCGAAGAGGAGAGCGAAATGGAATGGAAAACGATAGGAGATGAGAAAAGAGTCGTGGATGGGACCGATGACGATAAACAGAAATCACTTCAAGAACAGAATTACAACAAATTGGTCGACGACTATAATAATTTGAAAAAAGAAAACAAAACTCTGAAAGATAAATGTGAAGAGTTGGAAAGCTGTTTGGATATGCTAAGGAATGAGTACGAGCAATGTGAAGAATATTGGTCATCCAAATTAGACGAAGAACGTAAATTATTCGAAGAGGTACGTTGAAATAATTTTAGAATTTTTTTCGATGAATTTAAGAGTATATTGGAAGATTTTGGGTTAAGGGCGTTATTCTATGCCAGTTCAACGTTCAGATTTATCTCATTCCTTTTAGAGCTTCTGCCATTTTATATACTTTTAACATTTTTTAGTTCGAGTATTATCTACGTACGAAAAATTTTATTTCAGGAACAAAGAATCAGTGACGACAAATTCGGCGATCTTCAAGCCAAAATCAACGAATACAGCGAGATGTTCGATTGCGAATCGATGTCATCGCAGATGATGTCCAAGTTACCACCGATTGCGGAAAACGATACTCTAGAAAAAGAAGTAAGGAATTTAGAAAGGGAGATTCTAGTCGATCGTCAAGCCAACAAGTTCCTTATCATTCATTTGCTTTCCAGGTCACCGATCTGCAAGAAGAATTTAAATCATATAAAGAGAAAATGGAACATGAAAACAAGGAGAAACAAAATGAAATCGAAAGGTTAATGCAAATTATTAGTTTGTATGAAAATACAACCGGTTTGTCGAAAAATACGGATCCTGGTATCGAACAAAGCTTAGAAAGTCTCAAAAGCGATAAAACTTACGTCTTGGAAAAACCATCTTTAGATTTGCAGGTAAATTAGGCGATGTTAAATTCTGTCGTTACCGTCTGATTAATTATGCTTGAGAAAAATTACTTTGACGGGGAATTACTTTTAGGAGGTGCCTAGAGTGCCTGAAAATGCAACTAATGCGAAATTGATCGAACTGAAGCAACGTAAAAAGCAGCTGAAGAAAGAATGCATGAAATTGGAATTAGAGAAAGAGTCGTTGATGGATCAAATAATCAAAATGAAATCCGAACCTAGACCTGTATATAACTACGCTCCTTGCAGCCACGCCATTCAACAAAGAAATGTAAGATATTAGGCGCATTAATCGATAGTTTTTTTAGTACCGTTTTACTACGATTTCTAATTTTAGGCTGAAGTATCGAAAAATGGAATTTTACTACGTCTCCGACGTCAAGAAATGAAGAACAAGCAATTACGTAATGTACTGCTACAGCAACAGAAAAAACTCAACAGAACTATGAGAGGTTTGATTCGCATATTGTTTAAAAATATAAAATATCAATATCGAGTTAATTGACGCTATGTTGTCGATACGTTTAGATACACTCGAACATCATGAGAAAGAATTAGCGAAATATCGTTCAGCTTTAACATCATCTCAAGAAATGTGGCATTCTTTACAAGAAACTACAAACAAACAAGTAAATCTCGGTGTTACGAATATTGGCAAGTTTTTGCACTGCGTAAATAATCACAACTTGTATCTACTTATAGGCCGAACAAATTGCCATGTCTGATGTTCTAGTAAAAGAATTATATTGCGAGAATTCTCAACTAATGGCCACTATCCATCAACTAGAACAACAACATTTGGATTGTCCATCCCCGGTCTTACTTTAATTATTTTAGTTCGATGCTTTGTTTTTTTTCTGTTTTTAATTTTCTTATTTTTACTGATTATGAAAAGAACCTCGCGTACATTGAAAGTGTCAACTGCTCATCACTCCGAAATCATTAGTTCGCATTTTTTTTAATTTGACCTTTACTTATCTTTACCAAGTTTTTTATACCTATATTATTTTGTTCGGTTAGTACTTTTATTTGTAGTTGTTTTGGAGATTTGTTTTTCTTATTTTATAATTACTTACTTAATTTTTACTTTGCTATTTTGAATAACTTTTATTTGATAGCTGAGTATCGATGTTTTTGTATTGATAAGAAATCACTCGTATTATTTTAGTCCTTTAAATTAAACGTGGACAACAAAAACTTCAAAAGATTATTCGTGGTGATTTCGTTGTCTTTCGGTTGCGCGTTTTCGTTTGTGGGTCTTTTTCTTTGTTTGAAATTTTATGGAAGGCTTAATGCTAATAATGATGTTTTAAGCTGAGGTATGAATTGTTTTATACCGCGAAATACTTATAAACGGTTTTACCAATATTTTAATTAATAATTTTAAAAACCTATATTTTTAATGAATGTTACAGAGTACCAGTCCACCTTTTCTTATCACGTGTAGATATGTCAAGTTGCCAACGAAACTCTTTCTGTTGCAAAGTCATTCATCATCTCGATATCAAAAATGCTTTGGTTGGCGTTTTATGTGTACAATGAGCAGTATTGTATCTTATTTGTTTTTGTTTTGTTTTTTTTATTATTATTTGCGTAGTTTGTAAGGCTATTAAATGTTTTGTTTTGCAGTTTTTGTTATTTTATCTGAAAAATGAGAATTATTTATTAGACGGTTATGGTACCGAGTTGTCAACATGAAGTACAACTATGGTTACTGGTTGTGTTCAACAATTCGTAGAAATCGATAAAATATAATGTAGGTACCTACTACCTACAAAGTCTAAACTTATAATCTAATCCAAAATTCATGAAGTACATTCTTAGATATGCATTTATTAGGTATTTGTTGAATGCACTACGAACTTCTACGAATTACAATACGTATGAATTGGATTAGAATGCGTAAAATAAACATGTTTGCCTTGAAACGTTTAATGGGTTTTTCCAATATGTCATAACCAATTTTAGCATACTGTAACTGTACAAAGTAAAATCTCGTAAAATGCATTTTTGTGGTTGAAATTGTCCAAATATCAAGAACAAAGATCGAACGTTAGAAATGTACACCGGATTCGTGATCAGCGACACCGAACTAGTAATTAGCCAATTTTTTCAAAAATTGAAAAAACCCTGGACTGTATTATAACTGCCATTTTTTTGCTCTCGATCTTCAAGTTTATTCCTGAAATATCGCTCATTTTCACATCGAAGTCGGATCAAAAACAACACGATAATTCCTGAAATTTGTTCATTTTTGAAATTCCTAAATTACGTCTCAAATTTGCACAAAAATTAGGAAAACAAAACATTCGATATCGCTTGAAATAATGGCTACATCTGAAATTCGATTACATATTCGTGATTAGCGACCTCAAATCAGTCTAAAACGATCCTAATTTGAACCATATATGTAATTGAGGCTCGATTTAAATATTAAAAAGTGATTAAAAACAGCGTAAAATTTCGATAAATCGCGGCAGTTGCGCCGTCTTTCGAACAGGTATGCAAATCTAACAACACGACGTGATTCAATTTCACGGGCTCACCAGACGAACGGTGAAAAGATTATTGCAGTTTCTATTTCTGAAACAGTACCTAACCTGCGTTGTATGTGGAGTACCACAACACATGTCTTACATTTCAAAAACTTCCCATTATCCGGGATTCATCACCAGTGCATCCAAATAATTTTTCGGGATCGAAATTGTTGTAAAAAGAGAAACTTATAATCTTCTTCTTGGTCATGATGTTGTAAATATTTGGAATACCTAACAACCACTTTTTTTTTCATTCATTCATTCATTCATTCATTCATTCATTCATTCAGATGGTAATGTTTGT
>FIZU01043483.1:0-10837 GCA_900064475.1 Pseudococcus longispinus
ATTGGTCGAATTTGAGAAATCGATAATCGAAATCGAATTTTAGATTATCGATTTTTTCACAAATGAAACTAAGAAAAATGTTGATACCTGGTTCAAAAAATTATTTATCGATGGGTCGAATTTGAGATATCGATAATCGAAATCGAATTTTAGATTATCGATTTTTTCACAAATGAAACTGAGAAAAATTTTGATACTTGGCTCAAAAAATTATTTATCGATTGGTCGAATTTGAGAAATCGATAATCGAAATCGAATTTTAGATTATCGATTTTTTCACAAATGAAACTAAGAAAAATGTTGATACCTGGTTCAAAAAATTATTTATCGATGGGTCGAATTTGAGATATCGATAATCGAAATCGAATTTTAGATTATCGATTTTGTCACAAATGAAACTGAGAAAAATTTTGATACCTGCTTCAAAAATCCTTCGATCAAATTCATTTGAATAATCGTTCGATCGATCAAAATCGATTTAAGAATTTTTATATGATAAAAAAAGGCATTTTTTCATTGCTTTATCAATCAATGTTTTCAAATTTAAAATTTTTCCTCTTTGATCGATGCATTTTCAACATTGGGGTATTTAGGGGTGTCGGGGGGGGGGGGGGGGGGGGGGGGGTCTAAATTCCTCCTTGATGACTGAAAAGTTGGAAAAAAGACCTTCTAGACCCGCTGTGGTCATTTCGATTTCCATGCTACCCATGAAATTATAAAACATGGGATATGCTTTTGCTCTTTCTGCTATGTCAAACTGAAGTGCACATTCCACTCTGACATAATTTCTGACTATATAATTTTTAAGTTCAAAGAGTCGGGCACAATGCTATCATATCTCGTGAAATGTCTAAAAGTCGAATTTTGAAAAAATCTAAAATTTTGCCAGATTAAAAAAGAACTGACCACTTTCCAATTCCAAAAAATCGTTTGAAAACTGAAAATTTTATCCAGAAAATTAAAAATAGCGTGAAAAAATGTTTGAAGGTCAGCATAATCTCTAAAATTTCCTGAGTCCCAAAAGTGAATGGAAATTTGGAAATTTTTTAAACCCAAAAAAGTCTGAAAAAATATTTAAAAGTCACCGAGTTCAAAAAAGCCTCACCAAATGTCTAAAAATCAGCGTTAGGTAAAAAGCTGTCTGACAAAATGTCTGATTTCAACTTTCTTAAAATTTTTCAAGACCCTAAAGTTGAAATTTTTAAAGTCCAAAAATTCATCTGTCTTTAAAAATTTTATAAGTCTAAAAAGTGTGACAAAATGTCTGAAAGTCAGTGTGATCTCTAAAATTTTCCAAGTACAAGAAGCCTGTTTGACAGTGGTATAATCGCCTCGCAGAGCTAAAAAATAGCATTTTGATTAAAAATCAAGTAATAAGTGTAATGCATCAAAGTTGAATGGGAAAACTTACGAAAGTGTTGAACTTTTTTCTTGGAGAATTTGGGAAATTCTTTCGTTCTGAGGCAGTAAAATTCTTTCTAATCACTTCATATGGTACTGATTTATGAAGAGTGTTGTATACGTAGATATGAAGTCAAAAATTAATCTTTCTTTGGAATTTGCGATACAAATTTTTTCACGATCTTGTTTTCAAATCGATATGAAAAATTGGCAAAACCGATTGAAAAATAATAGTCGATATCATCCATCGACGTTTTTTGAAAATAATTCCTACAACGAATGAACGAATACAATCAAACAAACGTACCTATACCTATACATAAGAGGTCACGAACGATAGCAAAAAATATGAAAAAGTTTCATCTATTGAAATCCGCGAATATATAAAAAACGTATTTATTGGACGTTATAGTATACGCGTAGTGCACACATAATTGAAAAATACGAAAAATACCGATACGACGGATGAGATATGGAAATATTATCGAGAATCGAACGTAGGTAAAGAGAGGCTTACGGTCGCCAGACTAATCCTAGTGATCGCGAATATGGTGACAAACGAGCTCGCGATAGGATTAACGGCTCTTTCGACGTAGAAAGTAAAAATGCGGGGGAGGATGTGGGAGGGAAGAATCGACATCGAATTAATTTTTTACTCGCTATAAATCAGCCAGCCAAGTGAATACGTATTTATGGAGATGAGCGGTCGTGGGTGGAAAACGGGTGGTGGTGACGAGTATATCTAGGTACGCACGTGGAGAATGAAAAGGGGATGATTTCGGATTTCGGCGTATTTTTTATTTTTTTTCATACGTATTTCGAGATCGAAAGAAAAAAGCGAATAACGCGTTTGTATTTGGCGCGAAAAATAAATTCCATAATCTGCTCGTACCGGAGTTGTTTTCGACTCGAAGTCTATGATGTAGACGTCGTTGCTAGTTGATACTTTCTCAGACGATGGGATGCGGCCTGGGGTTATTTCGGAACGGTAATTTACCATATTTGGCGATATGTTCTTGATAGTAGGTCGGTACGATGGGAGCTCTTCGTTTATGCAACTCGATTCGCAGCGGATCTGTCATCAGAATGCTTTGATAGAGAGCTCCGCCATGACGTCGATCTTGTTTCACGATCGCCGTTGGAAACATGACTTGTATTTTGGCGGTTATTCGTCCCTTGACCGGATGCACCTTGGGTGCTCTTTTATCGGCTTCCAATTTTTTCAGCAGTTTTTGTTCTTTGGCTTTTTTCTTGGCTCGTCTAATATCCTCTTCGATTTTCCAGTGCTCGACCCATTTGTCATCTTCTTCGTTATATACGAGCTTGCGATAACCGACCACCGAAGGCGACGTCGATAATTCTTCTTCTTCGGGCCTGTCGTCTTCGTCGGGCGAGCTGATCACAGGCAAGACGGGCGACCCCGGCTCGTCCTTGATTTCGATTTTTTGCTCATCGCCGACCAATATCGCCGGCGAGATTATTTCACCTTGCTGGCCCGGCGATGGTAACTCGATCGTTATTGGGGTGTTGGATTTAGACTTTCGACCCTGCTCCGAAGTCGCTTCGCCTGTTTTGCTGTTGGCGCTGGAAGACCTCGATGTTTTCTTGCCAGTTACGCTGGCCGATCTCGAAGTTCGATCTTTCTTACTGGCTGATCTCGAGCTTTGATCTTTCTTACTGTCCGATACCCTCGATACCGATGATACATCTCGTTTCGATTTCAAAGACGGTGCTTTGCTTTCAGACAGTTTCGATCTAGATGAACGATCGTGCTTGTCTGAGAGTTTGATCGATGGTGGCTTATGCTTGACAACGGATTGCGATCTGGATCGAGGTGGTATTTGCTTGCTGTGTGGAGTTCGGGTTCGAGGAGTCGATGCTATCTTGCTAGGAGTTCGCGATCTGGACGGGGGTGCGGCGTGTGTACGTTGCTGTTGTTTGCCACTCGCTGATCCCATAAATGTAAACATACGTCTGCCCGATGCATTGATCGCCTTGTCGGGTTTCTTGACCCGAGTTATGTCCGATTGATGACCGCGATCTAAGGCTTCGTAAACGACGGTGTTGTCTCGGATGCTGGATTTTTTACTGTGGTAGTGTTCCATGGCTGGCTGGAGTGTGCGGGTTGGAGATGTGTGCGCGGTTTTTATATCGTGTGGTGTGATTCCTTAAAAGCGAGCGCGTTATGGACTTTCACATTCGGACCGTATATCGTAAGACTGGTTTACGAGAAACGTTTAATCGACGTTGGCCAACATCGTGATGATTCGTATTTTCCAGTTTTGCTTAGTAATGTGTACGAAATAGGGGATTGAAATGGTATACGGATTCGTCAAATGGAAGCTTTAGTGTGCAGACGACCAACGTCCATATCGTAATCGCCAAACGTACCAGAAGGAATTCGGCTACGACGAAATTTCCATCCTCGGTGTTGAGATCGGGTTTCGAGTAAAACTTTTTGCTAGGTGTATAGAAAAAGTAAATAATAACGGAGAAATGAGCTATCTATCTACTCGAAGGGTAGGGTATAGATATAAATGCGAATAAGATTTCCAGTGTAATTCTTAAATTAATTTTTTTTCTTTATATTCTCGGTTAGATGTTTTAATCTGTTTAATGTATATTGCCGACTAATATAATAGCGTAAAAAGCTTAATGTTATTAAATATGGATACGGAAAGTTTGCGTCGAACTTTTAACTTTCATTAAGCTCTTTTACTAACCAAAAAGGTATAATTTACGTTAAAGCTTAATACGAGGCAAAATAGAGAGACCAGGGAGAGGCGGTGCGGTGGTTTACCCATATTATGTTGAAACAAAACCAAGCGTATATTTCAAATTTCACAAAACTTTTATCAACGGCTTTTTGAGGGAAATATTTTAAATTAAACATATCTTTGCGAGAGAAGCTGTTGACATATTATGAGCCTCGTCTTATATTTTACCAAAGTATATTATAATGATAATTCAAT
This sequence comes from Pseudococcus longispinus, assembly GCA_900064475.1. Classification (NCBI taxonomy): domain Eukaryota; kingdom Metazoa; phylum Arthropoda; class Insecta; order Hemiptera; family Pseudococcidae; genus Pseudococcus; species Pseudococcus longispinus. The sequence continues at coordinate 4,374 of FIZU01043483.1, forward strand.
TCGGTATTACAGCTCAGCGACACCATGTTCGCTCGCGCCGCGAGATCGTGAAACTTTGGTGATTTTATTGTCGAGAGATATCGAACTGGGTTTAGAAAAAGTGGAAGGTGGGGTAAGAAAATTAAGACGATCCTGCAGTACAGATTTGGGAAGCTAATTACGATTGTACCTACACTTTTGAACTGGATTCGATTTTTAGTTGTATGAAGAAAAAAATGTGAAAATTTGTATGATAGATGCTGGAATAGGAAAAGGAAACAAACAACTGGTGAAAGTAGTCAACCATTGCTTATTGTAAATTCTTCAATCATCGTGGCTTAGTTTACTATGGAGATAGAAGCTCGGTGGATGTACATTCAGAGTAGTTTTTTTCAACAGTTTAGGTTGATCAATCATTCTGACGCAGAAACAGAAATTTTTTAGCATAGGATATGCTTTTGCGACGACCAAACCTACAAAAAAAAGTAACGAAATTCCCTGACCATGACTTTGAGACATTTTGCCAGACATGAAACTTTTTGGACTTGGAAAAAATTTAGAAATCACGCTGGCTATTAGATGTTTTGTCAGAAATTGGAAAAAAATTCAGAATTCAAGCTAACTTTTAAATGTTTGTTGGATTTGGAAAAATTTTTCGATTTCAAATGACTGGACTTGGAAAAAATCAGAAATCATGCTGACATGTAGATATTCTGCCAGACATGAGACTTTTTGGGCTTGGGAAAATTTAGAAATCATGCTGACTTTTAGACTTTTTGTCAGACAGCCTTTAATCTACTTTTTTTAAATTATTATATTTAGCCTGGGTTAATTTGACTTTATGCACTTGAAAAATTTCAAAGATTCTGACTTTTAGACGTTTTGTCAGACATTATATATCATTTTTGGACTTGGTAAATTTTTGAAATTTCAAACATTCATGATGTGACCATTTTGATGCAGGTATAAATATCTTTCAAAGTAACTTTTTCTGAAAAATCTTTTTAATGCCTCGGCTCTAAAAAAAAAAATATCGGCAGACCATATTTTTAGGCGTTGATCAATTTGTTTTGTAATTTTGAAAAAATTTGAACAATTTTATTCAAGTAATTTTTTAATGTTTTAGCGTTTCGGAGGTTTTTTAATTTAAAAAAATTCATCAGAATTTGAAAAAAAAAATTATTTTTTGGATTCTGAAATTGTTTACAGGTTTTTGAAATGTATTTGGATAGTTGTATGGGCCAAAGTAGAGGGAGGTAATGGTTGGACAAGGTTGGAAAAAATTATGACATCACGTTTACAGCACGTGATAAAAAGTGCAAGTCTCATAATTTAGGTTTGAGCTTCCAGAAAAGCATTGAAAACATTGAAAACTTTTGGGAAAAAATTCACAAATATTTGAAGTTTACAATAATTATTGTGGTTCGGATATCTTTGCTGAAAAGATCACTACCACAGGGTTGAAAAGTTTCAGATCATTGAAAAGTTGAGATTTTTGAGTTACAAAAGAAAATCCTTCCGCTTGGTACCGGAACTGGGCCTGAAAGGTCCATACCTACTAATGTAATTATTTCGTTTTAAAATATTAAACTTTTTTTTTCAATCTTGCCAATTCTCGATGCGTGTAAAAAAACAGAATTCCGTAAATTTTTCTTGGTGAAAATCTATCTTTTACAAAAATTAAAATTTGGCAACACTGCAAATCAAAATTTTTCAATATTTTTAATCGAAATACTTTTTTTTGCATCCATAGGGATCTTTGAAGTCCAATTTTTGTACCAAGCGGAGCCTCGAAGGGTATTTCATTTTTTTTGCAACTCAAAAATCTCAATTTTTCAACGATCTGCAACTTTTCAATCCCCTGGTAGAGGGCAATAAGTGGTATGGAATTTTGAGGTCAATGAGCTAAAAATGTTTAGAAATTCGAATTGCACTTTTCATGGGAGTTATTGAGGTACCAGGCAAATGGTACTACCTAAAAGTGGCAAAACTGTTTTTTTTTTCAAAATTGACCACACTTTGAGCACCCCCAGCTCCGTTTCCGTTCGAGCTAGGGATCTAAAATTTTCTATGGTGCATCTTCAACTCAAAATAAACCACTTCCTGAGATTTGTCAAAATCTAAGATATGTTTTTTTTCGGTCCACTCTAATTTAGGGTACTTATCTATTACCAAAATATCGTTTAGATTGATTTTTCAGGCTGCAGTTACCTCTTGTGTGGAAATGTAATTTTTGGTGAGAGAGGGGATGGGTGCAAAGAAACTGAATTTTCAAATTATTCTGAAGGGCGTGATAAGTGGTATGTATTGCTAATGAAAAATATGTGCAAACGATTAAAAAAAAAAAATTATTCCAAATCTTCCCAAACGATATTTTGAGTTGAAAAAATATATATTTACGTTCTTTTGATGGCATGTCACAATTTTTTTCAACCCCCCCTCCTTGCCATCTATTTACATTTCCCAACAAAAAATATACAACCGTCCCATCTAAATTATCAACCATTTCATCTAAGCTAAACACTATAATGGAATCAAACAAAAGAAACCAATTAATAATTTGAAAGTTTCTATGGCACTGTTCTCAGTATAAGTATACCGAAGAGAATATTTGAAATTGTTTAGTACAAATTATCAATCGCCTGTTTTAAAAAAAGTTTACAAATTCGAGCCACGTGTAACCTTCAGGGCGTGTAGGAATATTAGCCAAGTTTATCAAGTTAGGGCAACCGAACCAACAAGAATCGAAGATCTGGTCGTGAATGGAGTCGGATTACAGCGAAGTTTGCACGCTGACAAGTAATCGAATTGACGTGCATGTGGTGATTGGTTGCAAAACGGATGCTTAAAGAAGATTATTATTAGGTGGAAATCTTGGTTGAAAGTTGGAGAAATTTTTGCCTTCGAAGTAATGACGAGATGTTGGAAGATGCAGGATTTGTAATGCATGGGGTAGAATTTATCTAAGTATTACGTACGAGGGGAATTTTGATATGATGATGGGTGAAATGTTGGAATAGAAATAGGTGCAGGAAATTTTGATTCGCTGGCTCGATCGATTTGTCTACCTACGTGTTCAACAGTTGGGAAAGTCGTAAAATATATTATAATTTTGGCCTGAAATTTTGTCATGTTCACTTTGAAATTGATGAAAAATGTAGTTTTTTTTTCAAAATCAGATATGTTGTTCAATTTAATGATCATTGAAAAATCAATTCACCTCGAAATATTTTTTCAAGTCTGTTTTTCTGAAATTTTCACAATTTCATAATCCATTAGCTGTTTTTTATCAAACGATGTGTGGACCTGTGTTGATATTTTTCAAAAACGAATTGAAAAATCTGCTTTAATATTAAGAAATAATTTCTGGCTTAATTCGATTTTGAAAATATGGAATTATCTTGATTTTTCTCCACGTGAAACGCTTAAATAAATACGAACAAAAATACATATATTATTTCCTTTTTCTTCAAAGGAATATAGCTTATAGTCATTAACCACGAAAAAAATCTCAAAAATTCCACAATTTCGAAACCGCACCTATAAAAAAAATTAAATCCTAAACTCTATTTAATAAAACCTTTGGCAAATTACAATTTACGGATCAATTCCACGGTATACACAAAGTTGCGAATTTATTTTCATTTCATTTGACACGTTAATAAAAATTCCGCGTATTAAGAAAGATTATTATCGACTTTTATAGGTATATTACAAATTCTAACTAACGTAACTACCCACCGTCGAGTTTCTAATCTCGAAAATTTATTTTAAAACTTTTTGAAAACTTTTCGTCATTTAGCGAAGTTTTGAAAGTTGCAAAAAACCAACGCAGACAATTTTTTCGCGAAATTTTCACTTTTTGATACGAATTTAAAGAAAAAAAAGCAACACGAGTCAGTCTGCGGTTTGTTTCATTTTTTTATTCAAACAAGTTGATTTGCATTAGCGAACGAATTCCTTCGGTTTTTTTTTTTTTGGTGCCAGTGGCTTTTCGTAACTTTATTTTCGAAAAACTTGACCCAGTTGTAATCGAAAGTTAGAGGTAATTATCTCGATTGACTGGTCTCCTTCTGACTTTCGTAAAGTTTTCTTCGGCTATGCATTTTTTCCCCTCTCTCGATTCACTTCACCATTATGGCTGCGTGTCTAATAAATCGAAGACCATTAAATCGGATCTTTTGTTGGTATTCCGTTCTACTCCTCTGCTCCATCTATGCGACTCGTTTACCAAAGGTATAACTTTTTTTTCCACCGTGTCGAATAAATAGTATAGTCGTCTATGGAGTCGTATAAAACAATAAAAGCCAATACCCTTTGGAAATGTATGGAAAAAAATTCGAACCAGTATCGAAAAGCGCATCGTTTGTAATTTATACACGAATTTAGTCAAACGACTCTGCTTTTTTTTCCTCTCTTCATTTCACGTAGGTATGGTACGTTTTTGTGTATCGAAACTAATGTGTATTGTAACTTGGTGTATAATGTGCTGCATACCTGTACGCCTGGCTAATGTGTACCATAACATACCGTATGTATATGTGTATTAAACTAATACGGGAGATGGCCGCGTATTAGACAGATTAAACAATACGGGATCGTAAAGGGAGAGGGAGGCCAAGACCCATCGAATGTATGGAAAAAGGAGGGATAACGTTCGCAGAAACGCGTATAAATAAATATAAACTCTTTTTTCCAGTTTTTTTTTCAGCATTTTGCTGCAGTATTGTTTACTTGCGTACGTTTCCAGTCTCGAAATAATGTTTTATTTTTATATAACTATCGAAATAATGTGTAATTGCGAGTGCTATAAAACAGATACTACGTTAAACGACCGAATGGTATTTTAGATTGTTCGAATCGCGAATGATTTTTCCTCACGTCTTAATGTACCTACTACGAAGCGAATATGTGCGGGAGAGCCTGTTTCATTACATGGTGAAAGCTTCAGCCTGGATGGGCTCTGAAGAAGGATGAATAAAATGGCGAATTAACGACTTTCCAAACTAATAAGCATAGAGAATGGCAATTTAACCGGCGAGTATATGAGCGAACAAGGCTGGCAGCAGAAGGGCGAGAAAAGTGTAGTATCTTACTTGGTGGTATAAAATTAACATAAAAACCAGCACCACTAGCGACGAAAGGCGACGTGTAGGACTCGGCAACCAAGATACCAGCGAGTCGTCCCCCTTATACTCGACGAGGGGAAAGGTAACGATAAAATCCTAATCCATATTTTAATGCAGTGGCCGCGGATTATGGTTGAAAAACTTGGCGCAAAATTATGCTTATGAAGTTAATCGGTTTATAAAATTTACATTATATATACAAAAAGATGATCAAGTATAATTGTTTTTCCAGATTTGCGCACGTGCGCGCTTATACACGGTCGCGATGAAGATGCTTTCCTCGAGATGAGGCAAATATTATGTGGGTGATTTCCTCTTATTTCTCGTTTGCTTTTTCGGCGCGGTGGGAAAATTGACGAGTTGTTGGGATTTTTTTTGCGCGGAGATGAAATTTAAGCGGATTGAGGGTCAGGGTGAAAATTCAGTAGGGAACGTCTCGTTTTTTTGTGTGTGAAAAAAAGTGATTTGATATTAGAGCTCGATGATATCGAAATTTTTTTAATGACTTCTCTATCGGGTAATTTTTCAAGTTTTTCAATCTTCGGTTAAAAAAATGTTTGCGCAGGAAACTGTCAGTTAAAAAAATTTTTATCTATCAATATGATATTTTTTTTTGTAAAGTTGTCATTTAAAAAAATTGACTGGAATTAAAAAAAATTTAAATCTTGACATAAAGTTCTTGAAATCAGGAAATTATATTTTTTTGGTCGCTTATGAGCCTCAAGAATTTAACCACTTTCTTCCATACACTTAAAGATTTATGTATGATCGTAACTGGTTGTTGTTCGTTACCTATTAAGTAGATATTTTTTTTCAAAAGTTACTTAAAGTTGGTTTTTTTCATGAATTTCAAGTTGAAAAAAATCAATAAAAAAATTGAAAAAAATTCAGGTCAATTCAGGAATACATTTGAAGCAAAAGTAGTTGTTGAAATCGTTGAGATATATGTAAACTAAATCCAAAAAAGTCTGACATAAATGGACAAAAAATTTGGACAAAAAAAGTCCGGCAAAATGTCTAAAAGTCAGCTAGTTCAAGAAAGTCTCACAAAATGTCTAAAAGACAGCGTTAGGTAAAAAAATGACAATGATCAAAAACAACGATTTTAACCAAAATGACAATTTTTACAAAAAATAAAAATTATAGAAATAAGGCAATGATTTTTCAACTGAAATCGCAATTTTGTTGACTCAAATTTTATATACCTACTTAAACACACTTTAGATAAACTTTTGGACACTATGTCAGACTTTTTTTTGGACTTGAAGAAATTTTTAGAGATAATTGAACTTAGAAAGAAGATAGATCCACTCTTCAAGCGGACATATTGATACATGGATATGTCTTATCTTTCTT
>FIZU01043484.1:0-13538 GCA_900064475.1 Pseudococcus longispinus
TTGATGAGATATTGAGGTGGGGTCCGTACGGACCCCAGGGAACACTTTACGTTTCCAAAATGAGGGAACACTTAGAGGGTTAAACTTGTAAAATCTCTCATATGATCCATCATAGGTCAGTTCATTCTTACTTTCGTATTAAAATATTGATTCCACATATCATAAGTACATCCAGGTACCTGCAACAAAAAAGTTCGTTCAAAGTCACTAGACTAGACCATTCACGACGTCAATAACAGGTCTCGCTGAAGATGTTTAAACCAGTAGGTAATTTGCCCACTTGTTTCGCGACACATGCAAAATGTATCTATGTATAAAAATCGTAATAAAACAAATAAAAACAATAATAAAATTAGAAAATAAATACCTATCTCGTAGAAATCGCATCGAAATCATAATGATTTCTATATTTTCTAAATCTAAAAACAGCAACCTGCTCAACAATAATCTAGTTTATACATTACCGCTACAGATCTAGTTTCCATAAGCTTGTTCCCCCATCATCGCGAGGCAATTAAGAATTTGCTGTTCGTTCAGTGTTCGATGTTCGCAACACGTTAGATTGTTTTATTGAGCTTTCTCCGGTGATCGTAAATAATGTGTTTATGTGTAAACAACCGGTGTCTGTGGGGTTTTGACTAACTCGTCGATAAACGATTTTTAGATAAGCTTTTTTAATGAAAGATGCCTTATGGAGGTAAGTTTTTGTTTATTAAAGTATACGTAAAATGATTGTGCGCGTGTTTCGTTAATTTTTTTCATCAATTTTGGAAAATGTGAAATACAAATTTAGATACGGCTGGATTATCTTCAGCTTTAAATATAGTGGATGAACTTTGCGATTCGATTGATAATCGACCACATCGTCAGAGAAAAGAAAAACCGGCTAGGAAACATAGTAGGAGTTCTGCTTCGTTTGTTGGTGAGTACCTATCTAATATTTACGTATTATTTTTATTGTATTTTTCTCATTTTCGATCAGTGAATGTTTAAAAATTGAAATGAAACATCTTCTAAGAACGATCTAGTTCAATTGAATTAAAAAAATTACCAAGATGGGTACCTACTTTAGATAAATTGAAACTGATCTGTATGTACCTACTTGAAATGAAATTTCGCTCTAATTGAATAAGTAAAATAAGAACCTTCAGTTCGAATTTTTTTTCTCAAAAATAGACTTCAACACATTAGAGTAAAATATATATTCGAATACCTACATCAAAATCAAAACTCAAACTTTATAGACCTAAACATCGTAAAATCGTTACCTCTTTGGACATACGTCGGTGATTTCCACACTTGGTTGAAATTATTATTTACTTACCTGCACTTCTTAATTCGTTACCGGTTTTCAAATAAATGTTTCCAAGACGCCAAAAATAAACCAAATGTGTTATTACAATTCTCTTAATTAATACGTAAGCTATGATTTGATTATCTATAGGTAGGTAGGTAGATATGACGAATGCTTGACATACGGTGACGGTTACGGATTCTTTTTAAAATACCTAAGCTAACGTAATGGCAATGTATATCAAATAGAAATTTACTTTCTACCAGAGCAGTAATTTTGTAATAATGCTAATTAAAATAGCGACAATAATGCAATAATTTACATCATGGGTAATAATTACTTACATACATAGTAGCTATCACATGTGATACGCTTCCAGGACAAGTCTATGTAGGTAATCTTGATAAAAATTCATATTATTCTTTTTACTCTGATTCTTGAAGATACCTTTATGAGTTCTGGATAGGTATAATAATGTATAAAATGTCCAGGAAAAGAATTTATAAACATATTTGTAGTTGTTTAGGTCTACTAGAATGTAGATGCATATTTAAAGTTGTCATAAATTTTTAGTAGGTACTTATTACAAATCCATCACCACAACCCCTCCTAGATGTTGATCATTACTAATAGACAGTTTTTTACCAATTTTTTTTTTTTGTATTGACGAATAAAATTCCAATATTTTTATTGCATCTTGTAAACTGAAGTCAGTTGGTGCACTAGGTCATTTTCACCGGCGAAAATTGAAATTTCACACAGCTATTTCAGGACTCCAAATGACCCTAGATTAAAATGTTTCATACTTTAATCAAATTAAAATTGAAAAAATTGTAAAAAGATTTTAGATTCACCGTGAAAATTCGCACAAAAAATCTGTTTTCAAAGTTTTCTAGACTATTAACAACAGTTTTTGGAAAAATGATGTAGAATTGTAAATAGCCTAATAATGTATTTGAAGGAATGGGTAAAATTTTGTTAAATTCTACTTCGTAAATTACCTATTAAAGAATATTTTCAAGAAAAATTTTCATTTTCTGCATTTTTCGAACAGGAATATACAGGGTGTCTGGTGAGTGGTCTACCAAACCTAAAATTTGGATAGGTAACGAAGTACCACTAAAAAAATAACGTTACATAAACATGTTGCCTATTACCTATCTTCAAAATTTGAATGGTTAATGTTTTTTCAAAAAAATTACAATTGAAAAATAAAATTTTAATCATATGAGTGAGAAGTAAATCAAAAACTGAACAAATTCCTTTCCTATAATTTTTTGTCACCTATATTCGAAATAAATTCAAAATTCCAACGTTTTTTTTAGCATAGGACACGCCCTACTCAGGGGGAGGGGGTACAGATGATGCAGTTGTTCCCGGACTCGGGGATTTTAGGGGCCCGGTGAAACGAAAAATTTCATGTTTTATTTGCATTTTTCACTGAAAATTGCCCTTGACGACTAAAAGTTGGAAAAAATGATGAAATTTCAGGTTTTGAATCCAATTTTTCGCAAAAGGGCAGGGCCCGTACATTTTTTTGTCCTGATCCCAAAATTTGATGAGTAGGACCTAGCATAGGATATGAAGAAGTTCCCCGACGATGACTTTTAGACATTTTGTCAGACAATTTAGACTTTTTGAACTCAGAAAATTTTAGAAATCAGGGCGACTTTCCGATATTGGATTTGGAAAATTTCAGAGATCACGCTGACTTTTAGACTTTTTTGAACTTGAAAATTTTTTCAGAATTCAAATGACTTTTTGAACTTTAAAAATTTGAAGAAAGTTTCAAACATCACGTCTTTATGGACTTGAAAATTCAATAAGCGAAATCATATCCTATGTTTTATAGTTTCATGGATAGAGTATGGAAATGGCGGAAACTTTTTTAGTTTCAATATTACTCTGCCCCTTTAATTTTTATATAATAGGAAAAAAGTCGCCATGAAAAAATTTACTCAGTTTTCAAATGTAATTTTGAATCATAGAAATGAGTAGAAAATCAAAAACTAAACAAATTCCCTTTTATATAATTTTTTGTCTGATTTAAAAATTGAAGGGGCTAGAATCGTAAGTTGAACCAAAATTGTAATTGTTAACTAAATTTCAATGAGGGTAAAGAATAGTATTTTGAAAACTGAATAAATTTTGTTACGATGACTTCTTAATATTTTCCAAATAAATTCCAAAACTCAAAAATTCCTATTTTTTTTTCATTTTCAATGTTATTTTGTCCCTTCAATTTTGATGATAGGCAAAAAGTCATAATCATAAAATTTGTTCGGTTTTCGAAGTAAGTGCATACTCTACTATTTATTAGCCTCACTGAAATTTGTTTTAGAATTATTTTGTCTCAATGTACGTTTCTAGCCCCTTCAATTTTGAAATTAGGCAAAAATTATAAGAAGGGAATTTGTTCAGTTTTTGATTTTTTACTCACTCTTATGATTGAAAATTAGTTTAAATTCAATTTTTTTCAAAAGCATTTGCCCCTTAAATTTTAAAAGTAGGCAACATGTTCACGGTTCTTAACCAAATTTTAAGTTTGGCAGACCACTCGCCAGACACCATGACCATGTATAAAATATTTGTACAATTTGACAATTATTCTCTCAAACTTTTCATCTCTAATTTTTGTGTTGAAATCAAGGTGAGAGTGAATAATTTTTCATCTGTCGCCTTTTGCAAGAAACTTTCAGAGTGTACTAGGATGAAAAATTTCTACGCTTGCTCTTATTTTAGCACAGCTGAATCGCCATTTTTCAAAAAAACATTGTTTAGTCTTAAAATCTAATTTTCTGTGCGAATTTTTAGTTCTAATCGAAAATCTCCTTTTTTTTAGTTTTCATGATTTTGTGGATATTTTTACAAAATTTTAGACGATTGTAATGAATTTTGAGCCCTTTCTTTCCACAAATCTCTAATGATTTTTGTTGACATTTTGATAATTAAATCAAAAATGTTAACGATTTTAATTTTTTTTTTGGCCATTTTTGTCATATTTTGAATGATTGTTAGGTGAAGAAAATTTCAATGATTCTTACAACTTTTGTGGATTTAATTCGTAATTTTTTTACCATTTTTATATTTTCATAAAATTTTAAGCAAAAAAATAATTTGCTCAAACGTTCGAGAATATTCTCAATATGTGAGAATTTTTTGGGAATTTCCCGGCGGAAGAAAATGCTCGAGCATTTGCCAGCCCTGGTTTTAAGGGTGAGTAGTTCAGAGCAACTTTTTTTAAATTTATAGTGAAATTTTTATGTTTACCAATGAAAATGAATTCGTGCACCAACTTGATTTCAGTACACGTAATGAATGAAAAATTTTAAATTTCATTCATCAAATCTCTCGTGGGCACAAAAGGGTCAATTTCAAAAAACTTTCCCTCTAAAAATTAATATCTTCATTTAAAAAAAATTCGAATTCACTCCAAGTGAATGAAAATAAGTATCATTATCTTGAACGTACACATATTAATTCATATTAACCTTAGAATTATAAGTTATTAATTTTTAATTATTAATCGCATTAATGCACCGAACTCGTTTCCTGGAAAAACTACAGGTAGGGATGGAGGGGGGAGGAGGCTCTTGGCGGTGAATTATTGCTCTACCTAGCTAGTGGGTTCAGGTGAACTATAAAACAGTTTATTCATTACAGTTCACGCTTTATATTTTCTGCTATAATTAATCCAGAGTAATAATTTAATCTTATATTTTAAAAGGAAGCATATATATGCGAAGATGGTTGATAAGACGAAAAAAATTATTCGTGTTAAAACACGTGTAACAACATGATGTAGGTATATTTCTATACGTAACCGTATAGTAACTATGATTACATAGAGTAATGTTTTGTAACACATGGTTAAATACAGAGAAATTTCATTCAACGTGCGCGAACAAAATCACTCATAATAGTTAGTTACCTATGCTCGGAGTAATCGCAAAGATCTATTTAGGCCTATAACCATGAATAAAATACATTACCCAGTAGGTATCTTATATGTACAACCGAATACCAATTCAATAAAGTACGGTTAAACTTCTTAGATAAGAAACCGTTATCATTAATGACTTCAAAAAATAGTCATTTTTATTGAATTATTAAAAAAACACGTTAGATTCTAATTGTAGCTTTACGTGTAGTATCGCGAGTAATAATACCCATCTACCTACTGCTTATTGAAAAGTCATTACTTTCAGTATGAATCGTGGCTTATGCTTTGCCATAAAATAATATTTCAGATTATGCATCTGCCTATAGGAAAACAACCTCTATAAACATGAAAAATCTTGATTTACTGGTGTTTTCAAAACTCCTGTTCATTCAAAAATTTTACCCAAAGCGATATCCACCCAAACAGCAGTGATGCAAAATAAATAACAAAAAAATTCCCAACGATTGTTGCTATCAATGTTATTGCAACTATTGTAAAGGATCTAAACGATTTTTTTTCACTTTTTAGGATAAATTTTGTTTAAATTGACTAATTAGAAATTTAGAAGTTATATTTCAATAGATTTTTAATTAAAACTCGAAGAAAAAAGTATTGTTATCAATATAGAGAATTTTTTATTTTGCATCACTGCTGTTTGGGTATATAGACACCCGGTATGTTTATCATACAAATTTGAACCCATAATAAATACCTATGAAGTAAACAAACCTTGACCCAAAGATAACACAGAATGATACCTAAGTATTTGATTTTGCACTAAAACCTTATTAAATTTCTTCATTAAACGGTCAACAACCCAAATCAAAATAAATTAAAATGAACCAAATAATAATTACCGGCGTACACCTAGGGCAGGTAACATAAATTTCAACACTTTTACTCATCATTAAATAAATTATCGTTCATCACAACCTAACATATCTCGGTACTAAAAAGGTCTCGAGATGTTTAGAATAATGTTCAGTCATAGTTTTAAAAATTGTTCTAACAGTTTACTAACGATGTGCGATTACAAGCCAACATTTCTATAAATGTATCACCTTAAGGAAAAAGAAACTTGAGATATCTCCAAATTGTACCTAGATCTAGACGTAGCATCAAGTGTATTTTAGAGTTAGGCAGTATGGTGAAATACCTAAAACGTGTCAGTTCTGTTAGACTAAAACAAGTGTTCGAATGTTTTAAAGGTTATTCTAACGAATGTGTCCAAGAAACGGAAAAAGATAGCTTGAACGAAGAAGTGGGTGTTATATCTGACCATCAAGACAACCAAGAAGGAAAATTATCCATGACACCGTCACCGAAGCTACAGTCTAGTAGAAAATTACTAGGGTTGTTGACTCAAAACAGATCTCATTTATTTTTAAGCAGTTATCCTTTGTAAGTACTCAATCCAACACTTACTAGCTTCTTTTTCAAGTAATTTTTGAATTAATTTTCTTAGCATGAAATACCTTAAACATTATTAATCGCATTTGTTTCATTTTTGTGCAGTTATCACTTATGGATAAATTTAAGCTCATTGTATGGAATATGTTTACTACTTGTGATGTTTGCAATCAGCCTGACAGAAATAACCGACAATCCGGTGAAAATATTCTCAATGCAGGTTCTTACTTATTACTTTTGTTTACAGAGTCCTTCCTCAAATTTTGCATTAAATCCGTTCAAATTTTCAGGGCATATACATGATGTATCTGTACATAGGAAGCATTGCTGTAATAATATCTATTTACATTTGGGTTCTGATAGATAGCTGCTCGAGTATAAAATCTTTAAAATCAGACTCGAGTGCTTTAGCCGAAGCTGCAGAACTAACACGTTTTGGTTCGTTGAAAAAAGCTCATATATCTCCCACCAAAACATCCAGCACTAGTTTTTATTTACGAATAGGTGCATTAGGTGAGTATCAATTTAGTGGGGAAAAAATAATGCTACTTACTTTTTTTCATTTTGATAAACAAACTTTTTTTCCAGCTTTTGGTCTTGGTACATTGGTCTTCAATGGATTAGAAATGGCAATGCATAGCATGATGGAAACTTCGTGTTTGACTAATATCGCTTTCATACATCCAATACTACATGCACTATTCACATTTTTGCAGATGCATTTTTTATTCGTCAATTCTCAAGTAAGAATGGCCATAAAAATTAATTTTCATATTTGTGCTGTTATCAGTAAAAGTCCATTTGTAAACAAAAATAAAACTGAATAGGTATTGGTGGAAAAGTTCGGTCTTGTTGCTCGATTCGGTTTCATGCACTTGGCAGCGACCAACATCGCTTTATGGATAAAATTAATAATTTTGGAAACCGGATTGGAATGGATTTATTTCGTGTATTTGGCCCAAAACAACGTGATTCCTGGAATATCTTCAAATTCGGAGACAGATATTCCTACTCCTCTGCAATTGTAAGGATTTCCACGATTTTTATCTCGTCAGAGTACTAATGTTCCAGCTTACGGTTAGTATTGTGTATTATCATGAGTATATCATACACCTTTATTCTATTGTGGTTTAAAATTAATAGTCAACCATCCAACTGGCAAAAAGTGCTCTAGAAATCGAATTTGGTTGACTTTTTTGGGGCCTAAAAAAATTCAGTTGGCTTTTAGTGGGTATAGGTACAACATCGTAGAAGATAATCGTACGTATTTTGGATTTTCGTAGTGGCACAATGGGGAGTGGGGGGGGGGGGGGCTAAAAACACCTAATTTTCAAAGTGACTCCGACCCCAAAATTTTTTTACAGTTTGGTAGTGGCATAGATTAACCCATATAATGGATAGCCCGTCATATGTAAAAAAATGTCTCGCCTAATTTCGTTAAAAGAAACTGGTTTTGTGCTATGTTCTGGAACTAATTCAGAGATAGCGGTTTTGTAGCAGCATTTTTAGGATTGGAATTGGGAAGGGGAAACACGCGGACTTATTGCGCATTGCGCATGCGTACTTTACAGCGCTCTCTATCACAAAACTGTGCAATGATTTTTTTTTGAGGATTGACTAAAAGCAAGACGAGAATTTATTTCCATAAGAGCGGGCTATCTATCTATTATTATGTATTAATCTATGATAGTGGACACTCCCCTCACTCAAAATATGTTTACATCATGTAGCAAGCGTCACAGTGGTGAGCTAGTGCCCCTTAAACGCGATTTTTAGGCAAATTTGGCCATTTTCAAATCTACAAAACATAAATAGGTTCATTTCACACTCATTGAGTTAAAAACGGTTGGCACAATAGGGAGTAGTTGAATTTCAAAGTTGCGCCCCCCCTAATTTCAAGTAAAAATAAACTCAGGTAAAATTTTTCAAATGTTACCTTGCGACCTATCAAAATGGGTTAAAATTTCGCTAGGAATTCAAAAATCACGATCAAATTTTTTTTGAGAATTTGGAGCTCTAAATTGAGACCCTTTTTTTTGGTATTTTCCAAATACTATTGTGCGACCTATCGAAATGGGTTTAAATTTCGTCAGAAATTCAAAAATCACGGTCAATTTTTTCTTTAGAATTTTTTGAGAATAAATTGGAACCCTACATTGAGACCTTTTTTTGAGAATTTTCCAAATACTATCAGGCGGCTCATTAGAATATGCGACCTATCAAAATGGATAGAAATTTTGTTGGAAATTCAAAAATGATGATCAATTTTTTTTTGAGAATTTCTAGCCCGAGATGGCGATAATATGAGAATGTAAGGAACTTTGCAAAAAAAACAAAAGCATCAATTATTTTATTAATCTACAGTTAAACTTGCTCTACCTCGTCATGAATCGACAATACCTATTGGTGTTAAGATCGTTTTTATTACGGTTATTTTTTCGAGTTACGTATAGGTGACGTGAATTTAAAAAATGATTGATGTTCTAGCTTTGCCTGCTAAGTTCTTTGCATTCTCATATATCACGTTATAACTGCTCAAAACTATTCAAAAAAAACTAGCTCCATCTCAGGCTCAGAATTCTCAAAAAAAAAAATTATCATAATTTTTGAATTTCCAACAAAATTTCTATCCATTTTGATAGGTCGCACGAAGTATTTGAAATTATCCAAAAAAATCTCAATTTAGGGCTCCAAATTCTCAAAAAATGCTCAAAAAAATTTGGTCGTGATTTTTGATTTTCTGACGAAATTTCAACCCATTTTAATAGGTCGTACGGTAATATTTCAATATTGTTTAAAAATTGAACAATTTCAAATTTTCAAAAATTTCAAAAATTGCTCAAAAAAATTTCGTCATGATTTTTGGATTTTTGGCGAAATTTTAACCCAATTTAATAGGTCGCATGGTGATTTTTCAACAAATATCCAAATTAAATTCAATTTAGAGCCCCAAATTCTCAAACAAATGTTCCAAGAATTTTTTTGTCGTGATTTTTGAATTTCTGGCGGAATTTTAACCCATTTTGATAGGTAGCAATGTAACCTTGGAAGAGCTATGTGGGAGTTCATTTTCACTTAAATTTAGGGGGCGCAACTTCGAAATTCTACTACACCCTATTGTGCGAACCGTTTTTCAGAAACTTTGACTTAATGGGTGCAAAATGAACCCATTCATGTTTCGGATGAGTTTTTTTTTGGGCTGGATCCATATTGAAAATTGGGGGTTTTTAGGCTCCAGCCCCCATTATACCACAGCGATAATCCGAGATACGTATTTTCTGCAACGTTGGACTCATACCTACAAAAAGCCAACTGATTTTTTTGGGCCGCAAAAAAGTCAACCCAATGAACACTTTTTTCCAGTTGGACCGTAGACTATAAATAGACTTTGAGCTATTGCTCGAACGAAATAGTTGAGAGATGAAATTCATCATTATTTCCAATTTGAAGACGTATTTCTTTGTTTTAAAACAGGATACAATTCATCATTCGGTACAGCAGAGGCTCTTGCTAGTGCATATAAACCAGTATCTGATAACCACATCAAACAGATCGTAACTCTGCATTTCTGTATGAATACAAATTCTTTGGGACAACTTTGGACGTCGTCTATGCCTTTTTTATACCCGTTCATTATTCAGTTCAGGTACCTACTCGCAAATCTACATTCCAGCAATCTATTTCATCGAAAGATCATCTCAAAATATAATAATAAAACAACTGAAATATATTCCGAAACTTTCAGCTTGATCGCAGCAGGTGTGACATTCGTAATGGGTCAAAATGTAGGCGCCGAACGTTTACGCAAGCAACAGCTCACATACTCTGGTAGAAAACTCAACGGATCGAACAATTGCAACGATAACAACAACAATAAAAATTGTAATAACAATTGCATCAAGCAAGACCAGTATCAAAATGACGAACGAGTAGATTGTAACGGTATCAGCAAAGGTCTCTTCCTAGGACTTCTGTGCCTAGTCGTCTTGACAGTTGTGATAATAATATTTTTAGTCGTAAAAGAGGATAAAGATTTCCCCTCGCATATCCTCTCGATGCTAACTTTTACCGTACTTTTTATGATACTTTCGTTATGTCTGATACTCAACTGCTTCGGATTGTATCAAATTCGCAAACTGTCATACAGCGGTAGAAAAATGTCCAAGTTGGATACATTACTTAATATGGTATCCACCATCGGTGTGTTCATGTTCTCGATATTTTCGCTGATTGTTGGAGCCAATGGATTTCTGAGTAGTGAACTTCATTCGATGGAGCATCATGCTAGTTTGATGCTATTCATCATAAACGGTTTACAAATATCCCAATGCGCCACGCAGAGTACATTTTTGGGAGAAGCTTTCCAAAGGCAATGCTTAACCAGACATTTGCAATTGACCAAACCAGGACGACAGGTATGAAAATTATTTCAAGCTTTTTAAAAACGAGATGATAATTTTGAACGAATGTTTTCAGGTGGTTACATTTTTACTCTGCGCTAATATTGGTCTTTGGGCTTACGATATGTTCCTAACCGAAAGCTGGTTGAATCAAGAAGCTCAGTTACAATTTTATGGTCTGCTAACTTGGGGTATAATATCTCGAATATCGGTTCCGTTGTTAATTTTCTATCGTTTCCATTCGGCTATTCTATTGTTGGAAATTTGGCGACGTTGCTACGTGAATAAGCACAAAGAAATACGCTGACTAGCTGTTCGAAATAAGTTCCAGAAAAAATACGAGTGAGAACCGCGAATTAAATACAACTATTTGATTTGTACACCGATAGTAATTAATTTTAAAAAAATACTTTCCAATTCTCAGCTACAAGAACAGATACCATAAGAAAATCCATAAACGAAGGCATTCGTCGAGATCTATAAGCTCCAAGCATTGCAAACATCATTGCCGCATACCCCCTACCATGCCTTATTTCCAAACTTTGGTTGATCCGGCTCACTACTACGGTTATAATTTCAACCCTCCAACTTGGAATCAGAACTGGAGGCATAATTTTCATACATATCGAAACACCGCCAATGCCTTCACCATGAGTAGTTTCAACGCGCCATTTCGTAAAGTTCCATGGCATCCTAACATGTATATGCTCAAATTTTAAGTTATTTATTTTTCCTCGTTTTTATTATTTTTTCACTTTTTTCCTATATTATCTAATTTCGTTTGTGCCACTTTTATGTATATTTACGAGAACCTAAGATGTTTGTATATAATTATTTTAAAAAATTTTGAACGCAAGTTTCTTTCTTTTTTTTCGTGAGAGAATATCATATCGAGAATTATCAAATGAAACATTCGAATTAATTGATTAATAAATTAATATATTTTTAGGAAATAACTAAAACGCGTAACTTGGCATAAACATGAAAATCTATCATATCATAGGTATTGTATAATCCGCGTTTAAGATTTATCTCAAAGAAAAATATCAACATGCTTGAATCTATAACATTTAAATATTTAAAAATCACATAAATATTAATTTAAAAAAAGAAACTGATCATCGGCCATTAAAGTAATAAAAATATCGCGAAACGTTTAAAGACCTGATTAAATCAAACAAATACTTTCCTACTGATTTTATTACCAACACTGATCAATTTCAACTCGTGTATCATCATTATACGTTCTTTCACAACAATAATTTTTTTGGAGCGTTTAAACGATGTGAAAAAAAATGAAAGAATATACATTACAAAAAAAAAAAAAAAAAGGAAAAAAGGGAGAAAATACATACGAACAACATACGGCAGCAGACTCCAATTTAATCTAAACCGATATCGTCGGAAATGTTAGGACCAGATGAAGGCGGGTTGGATCCTCCGCCGAAACCAGGAAAACCACCAGCTCCTGGGAAACCACCACCGGGGAAACCTTTTCCGCCGCCGAGTTTGCTGGTTAATTTCGTGATCAAGGCCATTATCTTTGGATTTCCGGCATATTTAGACATGTTCGACGGATCTTTGGAGATTTCGGTAAATGCGGCAAATACTTCGGGATCCTGAAAAAAATCAAAATCAATTTTCAATTATGGGAATGAATAGTACCCAAAGTACTTTGAAAATTGATCAATTCCTGACATGTTCATTAATTTTTTACCAAACTTCAAAATTGAAGGGGTCATAAAAATAATTTTAAACATTTTTTAAATAGATAGGTATATTTAATCGCGAGAATGAGTCAGTGTGCACTTTAGTAGTACATTGAAAAATTGACAATTTTTGTTACGTTCATTTTTAACTTGACATCAAAATTGGAGCGGCTGTAACACTCGAAGAAGTGAATTGAAAAATTCACAGTTTTTACAAATTTCTCAACTTTCAGTGTTACTTAGCACCTTCAAGTTTGATTTTAGACAAAAAACGAATACAAAAATTGTTCATTTTTCAAAGTAACTACCTATGTACTATTCATTTTAGATACATGATTTTTTTAGAATTTTTTTATTTCAAATTACTTTAAAAATCATATTATGAAAATTTGTTCAATTTTTAAAGTATCAAGTACTACTACCGATTTCTCTAGTTAGAAATTGGATTCGATTCAATTTTTTTGAAAATAAATTTGAACCTTCAATACTTGAGAGTTGAGATAGGCAACATGTTCATCCAAAAAAAAAATTAGTGGTACCCTGTTGTATCCAAATCCCACGTATCGCTGATCTCAAATATCGACTCAATTTTCAATTTCCACCCCATCGTGTTCCCAAAACCCCCGCAAGACCCAAAAAATAGAAAATATTGAATAGCATAAATTTAGACCTTGTAGTAAAATATATCGTTTAGTATGTTTTCGATGATGCTGATCACAGCTAGCAAATTACTTTTTTATCCGACCCCCCCCCCCCGCCCCATTTTCCCAAATTGAGCCCCA
>FIZU01043499.1:0-15829 GCA_900064475.1 Pseudococcus longispinus
AAAAATTGTCATTTTTTTGCAAAAATTGTCATTTTTTGTATAAGTTGTCATTTTTTGTAAAAATTGTCATTTTTTTGCAAAAATTGTCATTTTTTGTAAAAGTTGTCATTTTTTGTAAAAGTTGTCATTTTTTGTAAAAGTTGTCATTTTTTTGTAAAAATTACCATTTTTTTTGTAAAAATTGCCATTTTTTTGTAAAAATTGTCATTTTTTGTAAAAATTGTCATTTTTTTGCAAAAATTGTCATTTTTTGCAAAAATGTCATTTTTTGTAAAAATTGACATTTTTGTAAAAATTGTCATTTTTGCAAAAATTGTCATTTTTTGTAAAAATTGTCATTTTTTGTAAAAATTGTCATTTCTTGTTAAAATTGTCATTTTAACGTAGAAATTGTCATTATTGTCAATTGTCATTTTTTTTATTCAAACTAGTGAATATTTCAGTCAAAATTGTCATTTCAAGGTAAAAATCGTCTTTTTGGCTATTTTAGGCTTTTTCAAAAAGAAAATATTACGGTTGCCTTATAATTTCTCGATTATTTCCTAATTTTTTGTAATATTTTCTTCTCTCCACTCCTCCCCCTCCATCCCACCACTCGCTTCCAAAAAATGGGAAAAAATTCGTAAAAGAAAAATCACACTTTTTTCTAAAAAGTTCAACGAAAGAACCCTAACCCACCTTGATTTCAAGTTATCTGATTAATATGGAAAATCCTGATTTCGTCCTCTTTGTGTACGCATTTAAATTTTCCATGATTTTAATTTGTTGCCTATCCCCCTCCCTCAAAATTGAAAAATCAAACCGAAAATTTTAATGTAGTTGATAATTCCAATAGATTTCGATTTTTTTGAAATCGAATCATCATTGATTTTTTTATAAAATTGATAACCCTGTACTCGAAATATCATCCATGTGATTATTTATCAATTATCAGCGAAGTAAGTATTCGTGCATAGAGAACGTTTTTTGAAAATCGATAATCGATTTTGAAATAGATTCATTATGAATGATTGAACAGGAAAATCTAAAAATCTATCAGCCAGTGAAAAGGGTACCTCCATTAAGAGGCCGAAATGCCCTGTTCTCAGATTTTGGAAAAATTTTAGTATAGTGTGGGGGGACTCTAAAAACATTTTTCGTGGAAAATTTTTTTTCGTTCCCCACCCTCCTCGCCAAGAGGTCGAAAAAAAATGCGATTTTCAGGTAAAAAATTCTCAATTAACGGGTATTTGAAAGAAAATTTTGAAACAAGTGAAATTGTATGGAGGAAAAATGGGGCTTTTCGCCCGAATTTTTTTGAAATTTTCCGCCGCATAGATGGCGCGCAGTGCGCAAAAGAGTAGTTGAAATCTCCATAGCTCCCCCTTTTCACCCAACTTACCTTCATTATTTACGAGTGGAAAAATTTGAAAAAATTTTACAATCGACATTTATTTTTTTTACGAGTTTCTTTTGCACGATTCTGCTGACGAATGACTTGACGAATATATTGTATCTTGTTTTCAGTCTGATTACGCGACGTCGTAATGGTAGAAGAAGGTGTGGTATGTTCCTTAAATTTCACATGATTTATTCGTAAATCCAAAGCAGTTGGTTCTTTGTATTTAGGCACAGGTGGCTTTCTCGGAAAAGTTTTCGGATTGATGACGTTGTCGGGCACGGTTCGAGCAATTTTCTCGTCATTGTAGAGTCTTCGCAGGACGCTCGTGTGTGTGTGGGCGACCGGTATATCCGGCGGATCTTGTAAATATGTTGGATACGGGACTGGTCTAGGTACCTTGACACCTTCGCCGGTACGATCGAGTAAATCCAAAAAATCTTCTTCAAAACGTAAGAGAAATTGTTTAAGTTTGTATTCGTTGGTTAGTAAATCGTCTTCGTCGACGATCGCTAATTTATCCGCTAATCTTGAGTTTGGGGAGTTCTTTTTAACGCATGTCTCGCTTTGGAAAATCGGTTTTTCGGCTAAAGTTTCCGATAACTGTTCGGTCAAAAGGATATCGGGGAGTACTTTTCGAGGGTATGGCAATTGTACAGGGTCGCCGGCCATCGAAGATCGTTTATGAGCCAGTTTACTCAAACCGTTGAATATAAATACGGAGATTACTCGTATTGCGAACATAATTATTAGAACGTTGTACACGGAATGACACAGAAAGTACATCTTGAGTAGTATTTTTGCCATTTTTGCCAAGTATTTTTTTTCTAATCCGAATGCCAGGGGGTGAAAAACCAGGGTTAGGGGGTTTTATATCGAGCGTAGAATAACAGCAACGTTAAAGGTAAATTTTCTCGTATCAAAGATGTAATTACCAGCGACGACGAGGTAATTAAATTTTAGTCTGAGGAAAGAAACTTACTGAGGTGGTAATACGTTTAGAGTTTGGGAACGACGCGGTACCAAATGCAGTAATTAGATATCGAACCGAGAGTAAGACGTGTTTTCGGGTTGTAAATTGCATTTTACCATATTTCGACGAACGTCTTATCAAATTTACACTTTGCATCCAGCTCTTCTCTTCTCACAGGTGTTTAAATCGTCGAACAAATCTCGTCTCAACCGAGTCGAATGGAACGATGGAGAAAAAAACACTACCGCTTCGAGTTACTCGTTTCGTCGATGTGCATCGCGACAATGAGTATTTTTAATGGTATTTTTCTACGAGTTAATTTATTTCTGCTGCTTGGTTCGCTAGCTCGCGGAATGTTACGAGAACGATGATTGAATCGGGTATTTCGCCGCGTTATTTACGAATTGCTAAGTAAAGAGATTTCTAGTCACCCTGGATTTCCATATCGTCTCGAATTCTGTTCGAAATCTGCATAAAAAACAATTTCGAATTACTTGAGCGAAAGAAGAGGTGCTCGTAAATGAAATTGTAGTTAGTGTTGTTTGAGAATGTTCAAAGGAAATGCGAAATTGAATAATACAGTTCATTGTTTTTTGGAGGGGTCTTGTTTGAATGAAAATATGTGGAATGAGTGTCGCGTTGTAGATGAATTTAGATAAAACGAAAAACAAATTGAAAATTTGTAAAGAATTTGAGACGATGAAAAGCACAAAATCAAATCAAATCTTATTAAAGTTTTATATTCTCTGTAAATCGAAGATGTGGATTTTTTACTAAACAGAGATCCGCCATCCTTAATATTTGTAAATTGACGACATACGATAAATATGCATTGAAGGAACCTTAAATAGAATACATGGACAAAGCACGTGACAAAAATTAACTTTTGGTTATGCTAAACACTTCTGCAGAGGGAAATGGACCAACGATATTACAAAGGCAACAAAGAATATCTACGTATACAATATTATTCAAAAAGTGCACGTGACAAAAATGTGTATTGTGGTTTACTATACGTATAGGAGGAAATGACCTCCGGTGTTCGTTTTCATAGCCCCCCTGGAGCTCCGAAGACTCAATAATGAAATGATATACTTTTGTGGCAGCTCGTCAAACCGCATGTGGGTTTGTTCTCGTGATTTATGTACTGGAAATGAGTACAATGAGCTGAAATTTTGAATTTTTGTTGAATTTTTTTGGGGATTTGGGATGAGGCGGGAGATTTTTTGTTGATTTAATTTTGAAAGAAATTGACAATATTTTAATCGGTTGATCTATCTCGAAAAAAAGGAATCGATTTTCAAAATGGATTGAAATTATCGATTATACCTCTATTAAATATATTTTAATTGCATTTTGGTTATATTTCTAGATTTTTATGTTGAAAAATAATTGCTTCGAAAGTAAATCGATTTTTTAAAGTCGATTACAGAAGGTTGATTAAAATTATTGATAGTGAATCAAATCCATTAAATTTCGAATGTGCTTATGGATTATGGTGGTTCGTATTCACACTTGGTGGGAATTTTTTTTTTATTTGTTTTGCTCTCACCCCCAAAAGTTATTTTTTTTAATGAAAAAATAAATTCTAGACAGTTTCATCCCCCTACATGCAAAATAAGTGATGCTAAAACTCTTCCTTTTAAAAAAAATTTTAAAAACGTGATGACAATTTTTTAATTTCAGATTTTTTTTTGCTATACCCCCCTCCCCTTCACTAAAAACCACTCTCAAATTTTAGTTATCTTCTCCAATGAAAAAATAGATGGCTCCTTTAGTGGGTTTAAATTTGAACCTCCTCAAACCCTCACTTTTATCTCGCTAGGGAGGGGATTACAAATTTTCATGGTTATTTTTGATCAGAGTGAATACTAAGAGAGCCTGGATTGAAAAAAAAATTACAATTTTGAAAATTTTGTGTAATTTTCCTTTCTATATTTCTTTTGAAAATGGGGAGGGGACTTGAAGTTGGTTAGGGAAAAATAGAAAATTAAGAATTAAAAGTCTGATGGATAAATTTAGAAATTTTCATTGCATAACGCATATTGAACTCAAGTTAGTGCACGAATTAATTTTCACTAGTGAAAATTGAAATTTAATAAAAGAAATAGGATCAAATCAAAATTGCCCAATTTTTTCCTGCATTATGTGAGATTTCATATAAATTGAAAAAAATGTCACTCAACTCAACTAATTAATTAATTACGCATAAAACAGAAAGATCCGTGAAATGTAATACAAAAATTTCAATTTTTTTTGCCTGCAATTTTTTTCAATTGCCATTTTTAAAATAAAGAAGTTAAAATTCTGAGTTTTTAATTTAGATATTTTAGGGCGCCAAATAATTCAAAATTGAAAATTTCTGTACTTTTATAAAATAAAAAACAAAATGAAGAAATAGTAAGAGAATTTTTGATTCAAATTGAAAATTCGCCCGAGCAAATCAGCTTTCAAGATTAACCAAAGATTTTGAAAAATGACGATTCCTGTGTGATTTTTCTTTTACGATTTTTTTTTTTCATTTTTTGAAGGTGATTGGTGGTATGGATGGGGAGGAGTGGAGAGAAGAAAATATTACAAAAAATCAGGAAAAAATAGAGAAATTATAAGGCAACCGTGATATTTTCCTTAATGAAATTTTTAAAAAAGCCTAAAATACCCAAAAATATGATTTTTACCTTGAAATGACAATTTTGACAAGAATATTCACAAGTTTGGCAAAAAAAAAAAAGAATTGACAAAAACACGATTTTTACCAAAAATGACAATTTTTACTTTAAATTGACAATTGTGACAAAAATGACAGATAATAGTACCAAAAAATGACAATATTTATAAAAAATTATGATTTCGACCAAAAATGATGAGTTTGACAAAGAATGACAATTTTTACCCAGAAATGACAATTTCTACTTTGAAATCACAATTTTGACCAAAAAATGACAATTTTTACAAAACAAGACAATCTTTACAAAAAAACATAATTTTTACAAAAAAAGAAAATTTTTACAAAAAATCTGAATTTTTACAAAAAATGGCGATTTTTAACTTGAAATGGCAATTTTTACTTTGAAATCACAATTTTGACCAAAAAATGACAATTTTTACCTTGAAATGGCAATTTCTGCTTTGAAATCACAATTTTGGCCAAAAAATGACAACTTCTACAAAAAATTACAGTTTGGACTAGGTAGAAAATAAAAAATTACAAAAAATATCAATTTTTACAAAAAATGACAATTTTTACAAGAAATGACAATTTTTACAAAAAATTACGATTTTTACCTTGAAATGGTAATTTCTACTTTGAAATCACAATTTTGACCAAAAAATGACAATTTTGACATACATTGCCAATTTTTACAAAAAATTACAGTTTGGACTAGAAAATGAAAAATGACAAAAAAATGACAATTTTTACTAAAAACTGAGAATTTTGACTAAAAAAAGGGGAGGCTGAAAAATTCTGAAATTTTTACAAATTGCAGGAACTAAACACAACTGGAAATTTTTTCAAAAAAATCTGAAAAAAATTTTGCACTTTGAAATTTTTAAAAATTTGAGGGGGTGATTTGGCTGAATTTTTTTTCAAAATTTTGGAATACCATTAAGTATAGCATATATTTTTTTCGGATCCCAAAATCGACGGGAACATTTTTTAAAAAATTCAAAACTGAAAAAAGCTACTCATTTTACACTTGAAGAGGAAAATTTTTTTGATTTTTTTTCAACGAGCAAAAAAAACAAAGTTGCTCGATTTTGCTGAAATTACGGTATATGAGAGATATTGACTTGAAACAAGCCCAGACATGATTTTTATGCCCCTAGGTCATCTTGAAGACGTTGTAGGCCTCCAAAATGGCGTCATTTGGGTATTTTTGGAAAAAAAGGGAAAAAACTAACGAATTTGGTCCAAATGCTGGTTGATGGTGTATTTTGGTTTCATTAATGATATATTTCAAGAAAAAAATTTTTCGACCAGAAATGACCCATTGAAGGGGGAAAAATAGACGAAAAAATCGGTTTTTTGCATTTTTGAACACGACGCACCACGATATCAAGTTCTACAAAAATATGGGGGTGTACATCTAGACTATGTACATAATATATATAATTTTCAGAATTGCACCTTTGAAAGGGGTTACCAAAATGGCCGTTAGAAAGCTTAAAATGTCCATTTGACCTTGAAAAAGTGCTCGAAATTTTTTTCAAAAAATTCCAAAAATCACCTTCGATACTTAACAATTTTTACGACATTTTGGATATGCTTCAATCAATTTTACGATATTTCAAAATTTTTACACCATTTCACACAATTTTCAAGTAAAATGAGCAGCATTAATTTTCATATGATCAGTTCGAAATAATTTTTAGTAAATTTAACAAAATTTCTGGGTGTTGTTGTCTGATTGAGAAAAATTCTAGCTCATGAATAAAAGACCTTTGAGATATTTTCACGTGAAAAGGTCAAGGTTTCATTCCTCCCTTCCTTTTCCTTCTCACCCCTGAAATGACTGCCAATAATACAAATATCAAAATGAAACAACCTTCACAACGATTCCTTTGCACTCCTACATATTAGAAAACATACAAATTGAATCACGCTGACATGCCAATTCATCACTCGAAAAATTTTCATTTCGCAAGCCAAATTTTCCACATTTCAGTTCTTTCAGGTAAAACGTACTCGTAAATTCGCTATATTACACTCGACCATGCACAATGACGTCATCACCACATCAAACGCGGTCGTCGTATGCACCTTAGGAAAAAACACGCGAGGGCGGGAGGGCGAGGGTGAAATGCGAGGGCATCCGAATGTTTGTTTACGATTTCAATTTGGCCAATTAAATGTCAAGTTATTGTATAGTTGGCAACCGACGACTTGGAACCTTTTATTTTTAATTTACCTCGACTCGTCGTGCCCTATTCAACCATCGTCTCGCCAGGTTTTTTCCCCCTTTAAAAATCAACGAAACTTAATTCGAAATCTCTCGAGGCCTTTAAAGCCAAATGGTTTATTTAAAATAAGAAATTGGAAATTAACAAAGGAATCGTAACGTAGGATTTATAACGACGTTAATCAGCCAGCCAAAGTCTATATACCATTGTCGATGAAAAAAACTCTCCCAGGGGGTATCTTAGGCGAAAAAAAATCCAAGGTCGAAAAGACGTACGTAAAATTTAACCCGTTTCGATGACTTTTTTTTCAACCAGCATCGATAAATTTTCATTGTTGACGCAGGTCTATACGGTATGGTGTAATATGGCTCGTATCTCGTATATACCGTTAGGAATTCGTTGCGTGTTTCCCATTGTTAAAGCTTAATTTTTTTCATAAATTGAAAGTCCGCTAAAAAAATCGTATTAAGTGGCGTCGCATAAATGGTATAACTTTTCTCGCTTCGCTTTTGTTAATTGCCCTTGAGCCGAGACCGTTATGTAGCATTTGGTATACGAATTTACGCCGTGTACACAAAATAAACGTGTAAACGTATTACGGGTGGTTGTGATTTTGACCTAAATTTCTCAATAGCTGCGTAAAGAATTTATGAATTTTTATTTGTCGAGTTATTTATAGAAGCCATCGTGCCGCAGACGCTGATTGATATTCAAAGCACCGACGAAACGAGCTACTGATAATGAAAGTTTCGATGATGTGGTTTTACGAGTACATAAGAAAGCAAAAGTGTTGTTAATTACGGTAAAATATACATAAAATAAGGGTAGGTTTTGGTATAAATAGGGCGAGTTTGGTTGATAAAAAAATACCTAAAAAAAAAGGATAAAATATGAGAGTTGGGAAAAAATTTGAAATTTTTTACATTCGATATTTTCGCGAAAAAAATTTTAGGTTTGGAAATTGTTTGTGAAAAGAAAAACGTAGATAGGAAAAAAATTATTTTTTTAGTTTTTCTAGATATTCAACGAAACGATTGTCGGAAAGAGGAGAAAAAAATGCAGGAATTTGAATATGAAAAAATATTTTTACAGATTTGCATCAAATACGTTCATTGGAGAATTTTTTCTGTATCGAAGTGTTATCCGATGGTTGAAAAGGGAATCATAATTTAGACAGGGTTTTTTAAATTTAGCATCGAAACTGTATTTATTAATTTAGAAAGCATCGTATTGGAATTTTCCAGTTTTTACAACTTTATTAATATTTTTCACGGGGTATCTACCATTTTTACGACATTTAAAAGAACCACGATTCGCAACATTGGTTCTTTAAAATGTCGTAAAAATGGTAGATACATCGTAAAAAATATTTAAAATGTTGTAAAAATTGGAAAATTTCAGAAAAATTATTGAAAATATGGTGAAATGTAAAAGTGGTGAAAAATTGACGAAAACTGTATGAAATGTTGCAAAAAATGTCAAAAATTTTGTGAAAATCATTGAAAATATTAAAATAATAAAAAATTGGGTAAAAATGTCAGAAAAGTTATTGAACGAAAAAGTCGAGAAAAATCTTTGAAATGATGTAAAAACTGGTAAAAGTTTCGTAAAATTCGTTGAAAATGTAAAAATGACAAAAAAAATCGTCAGAAATATCCAAAATGTTGTCAAAGTTGTAAGAAATGTCATCGAAATTTAGTAAAGCTGCTGAAAAAGGTCATGAAAAATTTCTGAAATGATATAAAAACTGGCAAACAATTCGTAAAAATCATTGAAAATGTTGTAAAAATGAAAAATTGGTCAAAAATGTTCAAAATGTTGTCACGGTTGTTTGAAATGTCATAAAAATTCTTCAAAATGTAGTAAAATTGCTAAAAAAGTTATGAAAAATTTTTTAAATTATGTAAAAACTGGTAAAATATTCGGAAAAATGATTGAAAATGTCGTAAAAATGACGAAAAATTAGTCAAAAATTTCCAAAATGTTGTCAAAGTTCAGGAGGAATAGAAAACTGAAATAATTTTAGTTTCAGTTTCGGTTTTTAGCTTTCAGTTTTGGTGATTTCAGTTTCACTTTTCACTTTTAAGAATTTCACTTTCAGTTTTCAGTTTTAGTTTCAGTTTTGAGTATTTCAGTTTCACTTATCAGTTTCAGTTTTTGGATTTTTCAGTTTTAGCTTCAGTTTCAGCCTCAAAAATCATTTCAGTTTCCAGTTTTATCGGTTTCAGTTTTATTTCGCTCTTCACTTTTCCTTCCTTGACCAAACGTGACGTTGAAACGAAATAAGAATTAGCATTTAGGATTTAAAAAAAACTGAAACTGAAACAAATAATTTTTTCAGTTTCAATTTCCAGTTTTCAGTTTCAGTTTTCAGCTTCAGTTTGGATTTTTCAGTTTTAGTCTCGAAAAATCAATTCAGTTTTCAGTTTTATCTGTTTCGGTTTCAGTTTCGCTTTTCAGTTTTCTATTCATGACCAAAGAAGACATTAAAACGAAACAAGAATTGGTATTAAGGATAATTTTAAAAAAACTGAAACTGAAACCAATAATTTTTTCAATTTCAAGGTTTCAGTTTCAGTTTTTGACTTTTCAGTTTCAGTTTTGAATTTTTCAGTTTCAGTTTTAGTTTTAGTTTCACTATCGAAAAATCATTTCAGTTTTCAGTTTTATCTGTTTCAGTTTCAGTTCCGCGTTTGTTTTCCATCCCTGCAAAGTTGTTTAAAAAATGACGAAAATTTTCAAAATAATGTAAAAATTGGTGAAAGATTCGTAAAAATTACGAAAAGTTATTAAAAAAGGCCAAAATGTTATCAAAGTTGTTTAAAATATCATAAACATTCTTCAAAATGTAGTAAAATTGTTGAAAAAGTCATGAAAAATGTCTACAACGAAGTAAAAGCCTGCGAAAATTTCGTAAAAATCATTGAAAATTTTATAGCAATTCGTTAAAATGATGCAAAAGCGATGAAAAAAATCATAAAAAATGTAATATTTTATAAAAAGTTTTACGAAATTTTCGCCATTTAATGAAAATCTGAATAATTTTAACCACATTCTGGACGATATTTTTAAGACATTTTCTGCAACATTTTCAACGGTTTAAATGGTTTTTTGACAATTTTTAAAATTTTTAAATAATTTTTATGCAAATTTCAGTAGATTTTACAATCGATGTAATAATTTCCATAATTTTTTGACCATTTTTTACAATGTATTTGATGATTTTCATAACATTTTAACAATTTTCACATTTTTGGAAATTTTAATGATTTTTTTGTCAATTTTCGATTTTGAATAATTTTTATAATTATTTCAACACTTTTAACAAAATTTATAATAATTTTTTGAGTTTTTCTATCGCTTTTGAAATATTTGTACTGATTTTTTTGACATTTTAAGCAATTTTAACTGTATTTTTGACAATTTCAATGTTTTTTGACCGGTTTTACAATATTTTTACCAAATTTTGTAAAAATTTTTGACAATTTCAACAACACTTTTGACAGTTTTAAGATTTTTTCACAATTTTTACCGTATTTTAAATAATTTTTACAATCACAAGCCACAATTGTCAAATAACCCCCCCCCCCACCCTCTCCTCCTCAAACCACCCTAAATAATAAAAATATATCAATAGCAGAAGATTTTTAGAAATAACATCAAAGTTGATAAAATGAAGAAGGAAAAATTATTCAAAAACTTGATTCAATTGATCAATCGATTGATGGAAAACATTATTTTTCTAGCATTAGAAATCGACTAAAATTCTGATAAAAACGTGTAATAATCTTGAAATTATAAACACCCTAAATTAAAAAAAAAAAATCTCGTTCGGAAAATTCTCAATCATTTATCTCTCCTGATTCATGAAAAAATTCAAATTCTTTCCACTATTGAGTTTCCTCCTTCGCCTTGTTTCCACAACTAATAGAAAATTGGATCACATAAAAATATTACGGAAGAATTTCCAACCATTAAATCATTCTTTTCGAGAATATTCATACCTTACCAGATAATTTCCTGCCCAAAGATAAGATTCAAACCCTCTAATTTACTTGCAAAAGTTTTAATCAAAAAGACAATAAAATAGATATCATACTGCTCAGCATGCAGAAGGGGATGAGGTTTAGGCTCACTTTAGAAATTTTATTACCTCAGGAAGAAACAAAAAAGCAGAACCGCGGTGTGAAAGAAATAAAACGTTGTCGGAACGTGCTAAGAATATTGCAATTAACTTTTTACAAGAATTATTATTTTTTCTACAAACTTAAATAATTTCCTTCTTTATATTTTTATTTTCACTTTCGAATGAGAAAAGAAATGTCCTCCTTTAGCTGGAAACCGCAGGAAAAGCACATTTTTTCTTTTCCTTTACGAAAAACTCCTGTCAATGAAATAATCAGCAAGGGACCCGTGAAACTACATTTTCAACAAAGGAAACATAAAAATTGAAAAAAAACTTTTTACGGACAAAAAATCTTTTTTTTGTGTTTTATTTTTCACAACTCGCGAAAGAAGAAACCTTTTTGGATGAAACATAATAAGAAGTTATTTTGTATTTATCTGTTATGTGATAAAATTACTGATAAGATTGTGGTTTTTTTCTCTTCGGATCTCGAAGATGTCTTTTTTTTTATCGAGAAGTTATTTTTATTCAATTTTATAACATAATTTCACTGCTTTCTGAATGAGGTAATGAGGGTTTTAGTAAAATTTTTATAATCTTACGAATTTTAATCTTTCGCGTTTCGAGAAGTCGAATTAAACATTGTACATCGTAATACTCGTTAAAAATCCATTCTTAGGAGGAAATTATTTTAGAATAACAACATGGAATACAAAAATTCGTTGTGCAGAGAATTGTTGAATGAGGAAATACCGTAAGCTTGATTTTCGGCCAAATAAATACCAACGTAATAAACAAATTGATATTTATCCACCGTCGTATAAACGATAAACATGTCAGGTTTGTACACGTATTAATACGTACTGTACTATTTGAAATGGAAATCTATACTAAAACAACCATGAACTCGACAGGAATATTCCGTCGATTTTCTTTTCGAAGGCTTTTCAGTTGAAAAGGACGAAGAGTCCCAATTCAAATATTTGAAAATTAAATTACGAATAGTACATGCAACGATTTGAATAATGTTACCAACAAATGAAACAATTTGTCAAATTTCAAGAAACAAAAAGAAATTGATGGAGAATGTTTTTGTTCAAAATTTGAGAACGTTTCAAAATTTTTCAATATAATGTTTGAAAAAAAATTGGTTTGAAATTTAAAAAATTTTGAGATGAAATTTTAAAAAATTTAAGACAATATTAAGAAAAATGTTCTACGTAAGTTTTCAAAGGAAAATGTTGATACCAAACATGATTAGAAGAAACTTTGAAAAATTTTGAGGTAAAATTGAAAAAATTAGAAAATTGGCAAATTAGAAATCTCAAGACAATATTAAAACAATTTTCAAAACTTTTACATAAATTTTGAAAATTTTGAAAAAAAATGTTGAAAATGTTGAAAAAAAATTTAGAAAATTTTGAGATAAAAAATAACGATGAAATAAAATTTTGAAAATTCCAAGACAACACTCGAAAAAAATGTTCATAAGTAACTTCAAAAAGTTCAAGAAATCTTTCAACTTGGGATTTGAAACCGGTTCTGAGAAAATTTGATAAATTTTGAGATGAAAATATTCTCAAATTTGAATTTCAGGCATTCCTTCATTTCGAATAAATCTGATACATAATTTCGAAAATTTTCAATACAAAATTTTGAAAAACACTAAAATAGAATTTTCAAAAAATTTGATAAGTAGGGCAACCATTCACTTATCATATTTACTTAGTTAAAAAGTTGCACTATTTCTCCGCGAATCACGTCATGCACATAAATAAACTGGTGAAATTTGATAACACATTTTTTCACACATTTCAGCCAGAATTTCAAAAATGAAAAAAATTAATTTGTAGTTAACTAAGAATAGTTTTTTCATGTTTAGATTTTGTGAGTTTTTTAAACTGAAAAATGGTATATTTTTGCGATTGGTAAATGGCAAAATTGGAACTTCTATCGTTTCAAAATTTTCATATGGGAAGTATTTTTTCTTCGGCCAACTCAAAATGCACATCGTTGTGAACAGTGGCGTATTCAGGGAGGGGCTACGAAAGGTCTAAGTTCTCCCATGGCGATTGAAAAATTGGAAAAAAAACGAGGAAATTTAAACTTTTGAAATTTGAATGCCCCTTTCTGCAGCGAAAAATTTTGTCCTCACTTCGCTCGAGCTCAATAGATTTCCTTATGATGAATATTTTTTAAATTTTACCTAAAATCTTTTTTTTCTTGCCAAGACCCCCTCCTTTTTCAATTTCAACCCTACTTTTGCTCAAACTGCAATTTTTTCGTTAGACTTTGAAAAAACACATATTTCCAGGTTTCAAAACATACGTTTTACTCATAATGGCTCTACTCGGAAGATTTTTGGTAAACCCTTGAAAAAAGTTTGTGATGGTTCAACAACCTTTCCCAATGGACCGATTTTGACCATTTTCTTTTCAAAACGTTTCATTTGACGTCTAGATGTGTCATCAAGCATCGAGGTCCTAAACTTTTAAATTAATTCTGGGACAAAGAATTCAATTTTCGTTAATTTTTCAACTTTTTTCAGATAAATTTTCAAATTTGAGACAGAAAAAATCGAAATGTCATAATTTTTTCAACATTTTCCGACATTTTTTAACTTTGTTGAAAAAATGTTTGCCACTTTGTTGACATTTTTTACAATTTTTAGTTCGTCAGCTTCTCCCAATGGACCGGTTTCGACTATTTCTTTTAAAAAATGTTTCTTTCAACGAGTAGACATATCTTCAAGCGTCAAGGTCTAAAATTTTTCAAATTATTGACAGAAAAAATTAGAACTTTGTCATTTTTTAAACATTTTTGACTTCTTTAAAACTGTTTTGGAAATAAGAAAATCTTATGACAGTTTTCGT
This sequence comes from Pseudococcus longispinus, assembly GCA_900064475.1. Lineage (NCBI taxonomy): Eukaryota > Metazoa > Arthropoda > Insecta > Hemiptera > Pseudococcidae > Pseudococcus > Pseudococcus longispinus. The sequence continues at coordinate 14,253 of FIZU01043499.1, forward strand.
TAATTTTGGTAATTTTTCAACATTTTTGGATCAAAATCGAAAACATTTTTCGACATTTTTATAACTCTTTTGGAAAGGTGTTCAAAATTTGAGACAAAAAAAAACAAAATTACCCCATTTTTAATGTTTTTTAAAATTTTTGGAAATAATTTCAGATTTGGTACAGAGAACAATCAGAAATTTGTTATTTTGTCAACATTTTAAACGTTTTATCAACTTTTTTTGGAAATGAGAAAACGTTGTGACAGTTTGGCAGCCTCGTAAATGTGTCATCCAGCATCAAGGTCCAAAAATTTTGAAATGGGGACCAAAAAAATCAAAATGTCATTTTTTAAACATTTTTTGACATTTTTTTCAAATTTTCGAAGTATTTACGATCCTATTGCAAATCTTTCAAATAATTCGAGAAATGTTTCAAATCGAAAATCGACAGGTTCTGAGACAGAATTTTGAAGAGTTGAATTTCATAAGAAAATTCTTAGCTTGATATCTCAACCCTAACCCCCTCTGGGGGGGTTAAATGTGGATTTTCGTTCAAAATTTACCTTTTTGGCAGTTTTCAGCCGAATTTTTTCAAACTTGCAAGGATAGTAGACAGTATCAAGGGAGATTTTTGAAATTTCTTGAAAAAAAATTTCAACACTTTTTCAAAGGTCAAATGGACATTTTAAGCTTTTAAGGGGCTATTTTGGTAACCCCTTTTAGAGGTGCAATGCTGAAAAAAAATAATTGTATACCTAGTCTAGATGTACAACCCCATATTTTTGTAGTACTTGATATCGTGATGCGTCGTCTTCAAAAATACAAAAAAACGATTTTTTCGTCCATTTTTCCCTCTTAAATGGGTCATTTTGGTCGAAATTTGTTTTTCTCGAAATATATCATTAAAGACACCAAAATACACCATCAACCAGCACTTGGACCAAATTCGTTTGTTTTTCCCTTTTTTCCAATTTTTTTTTGAAATACTCAAATGACGCCATTTTGAGGACCCACAACCTCTTCAAGATGATCTAGGGCCCTAAAAATCACGTTTGGGCTTGCTTCAAGTCGATATCTCTCATATACTACAATTTCAGCAAAATTGAGCAACTTTGATTTCATTTTGCTCTTTTTCAAGAATTGAGTATTTTGAACTTTGGAAAAATGTTGCATGAAATAAGTTGAAAAAAAATCAAATTTTTTCGATTTCGCTGAAATTTGAGTATATGGAAGATATCGACTTGAAACAAGCAGAAATTATTTTTAGGCCCCTAGGTCATCTTGAAGAGGTTGTGAGTTCCCAAAATGGCGTCATTTGAGTATTTTTGGAAAAAAAGGGAAAAACGAAAAAATTGGTCCAAATACTGGTTGATAGTGTATTTTGGTGTCATTAATGACATATTTCAAGAAAAAAAAATTTTCGATCAGAAATGACCCATTTAAGGGGGGAAAATGGACGAAAAAATCGGTTTTTGGCAGATGACGCACCACGATATCAAGTTCTACAAAAATATGGGGGTGTACATCTAGACTAGGTACACAATTTTTTTTTTCAGAATTGCACCTCTGAAACGGGTTCCCAAAATGGCCCTTGT
>FIZU01043506.1:0-10818 GCA_900064475.1 Pseudococcus longispinus
AGACTGCGCCCTCCTCTAAATTTTTTTCAATTTTTTTCAAATTTTTTTTTTGCGTTAATATTTTTTTTAGTCAAATTTACCAAATTCGAAACCGAAACTGAAACCGAAACCGAAACCAAAATGCATCAACTACTTTTTGACATTTTGTAAGGCAAACTTCTTGGAGTTGAAAAATTTCGGACATCATGCTGACTTTCAGACAATTTGTCAGGCTATTTTGGACTTTCTGAACTGGAAATTTTTTTCAGATTTCAAACAATTTTTTGGACTTGGAAAATTTTAGAAATTCTGACTTTTTCGATTTTGAAAAATTTTATTCAATGGTTAGTTGACCTTTGAGCTTGAAAAAATTTAGATTGTTTCAAAATTTGATTTTTAGGCATTTCACAAGACCTGATAACATTGTATCCGACACTTTGAACTTACAATTAGATGAAGTCAGACATTACGTCACGTTGGAATGTGCACTTCAGTTTGAAACAGCAAAAAGAGCAAAAGCTTATCCTATGTTTTATACTTTCATGGGTATTATGGAAATGGAAATGACCAGGGACGAGTCCAGGTGTTTTTTTTTTTTACCCTCAACACCCCTTTTTCATCCTTCTCCGTGAAAAACACCCAGGCAATCACGACGATTCCCGAATTATAATTAAATCTAAATATATCTGAATAATTGCATCCGTGCAACGTAGAAGTACCTCTTTGTCCATGCACGCAGAATGGAAACGTAGGCAATTAATCTTCTAAATCGGTTACCGCCGGTGGTATTCAACTTAATCATGTTTATACAAATCCAGGCTCGTATCTATCTAATTATTTTACCTGTAAACACCACCTCTTTACCATACCTCGACGCAATTGTAGGTAAAGTTAAATTAATTAATTTGATAAACATTATTTAATATACGAGTATAAACCTGCGAAGATGTTCACGCGCTGTTGAATTAACTTCCTAGATATCTACGTACTTATACTCGTATAAGCTCTTGTGTTGGAATTTTGAAGAGACTCGTATAGTTCTTATTTTTTTTACGAGAGTATTTTCCATTCCACATACATTCGAGTAAAAATGTGCAACGTATAGATAAAGGGACGAACTAAGGAAGATACGTGATGAAGAATGTGAAAAAGGAACTGACTCCGAGATTTATTATTTGACGTGGTATATGGAACGAGCAAATTTATAGGCAATAATGAATATAAAATTTGTTCGACTTTATGAAATAGTAACGTTCTTTATGATGTTTCTCGCCTATTTTACAGGGTCTCTGGCAGGAAACGAGTAAAAAGATGAGGTTACTTTGGAAGGGTTGCGAAGGTGAATCGGTTCTAGGATTCAAAGCAAATATTTCTCTTTACGTGTTGCAAATCATAAAAAGAGAAATTCATTTTTTATCTGTATTTTACGTATGTTAAGGGCATGTCGTTTTTATTTTTATTTCGATACTTAAATTATTCCAGGCTCGATGGAGACCTACTTTGGTGTTTTGAAATTTCGAGGCGTCGATCATGCGGTTGAATATTTTTATAACAGCATTTAATAATGTGTCTTAACAAAATTTCCGAATCAAATTCGTTAAAAATTTCCATAAACGTTATCGGAAAAATTGTAAAAATAGTTAAAAAATTATAAAAATGGTTGTAAAATTTTGTAGAAAATAATTATTGAAATTGTTATAATTGATAACGTAGAAATGTTCAAAAAAATCACGATTTAAGAGAAAAAATTGTTGATATTTTCATAAAAATGGTCAAAAAATCCCAAAGTCGTCGAAAATATTGTTGAAATTGTTAAAAATTCTTCAAAAATTGGTAAAAATTTCATCAAATTTGTCAAAAAAGTTATTAAAATTGTTAAAAATGTCGTTAAAATTGTTGAGATTTCCATAAAAATCATTTGAAATATTATAAAAAAGGTCAAAAGATCATGATAACCGTTGAAAATTCTGTTAAAATATTTTACATTTTCATAAAAATCTAAAAACTTCATTAATAAGGTCAAAAAAAACTTCGAAATCTCGTAAAAAATTATGAAAATATTCTTAAAAATTGTTGGAAAATGTTGGAAAAGTGGTTGAAATAGGTACAATGAAAAATGTTGCAATATTTACGAATTCTCATAAAAATCAATAAAAATAGCATAAGTGGTAAAAAGTCATGGAAATATGAAAAACTTTGAGAAAATTCTTGCAGTTTTATGAGATTTTCGAATGATTTCTAGATTTTTTATTGAATAATTTTACCAATTTTTATAACATTTCGACAATTTTAACAACATCTTCAACGATTTTATTGCTTTTTCAATAATTTTTTTTTATTAAAAAAAAATAATTTTCATGAAAATTTTGGACAATTTTTACCTACCCATTTTAATGACAATTTGAACAATTTTTACTAAATTATCGATAATCTTCATGATTTTTGGACAATTTTAATGACATTTTCGGAAATTTTCATAATTTTTTGATATATTTTTTTATTTAAAAAAAAATTTTAAAGCAAATATTTCAACAAATTTTTACGAGATTTTCGACAATTTTCATGAATTTTTGACCATTTCTGTGACAATTTTACCAATTTTAATAACAATTTCAACAATTTTTAGAAAATTTTCGATTTGTACCGTTTTTTTTATAAAATTTTTGCTGATTTTTGCCAATATTCTGTCAATTATTATAACATTATCGAAAATTTTCATGATTTTTCAATAATTTTTTTCGTATTTAAAAAAAATTTTATGCAATATTTCAACAATTTTTACGAGATTTTCGACAGCTTTCATAATTTTATATCCATTTTATGATATTTATATCAATTTTTATAGCAATTTTAGTAATTTTGATCAAATTTTCAACAATTTTCGTGATTTTTTGATAATTTTCACAATATTTGAGCTAATTATTAGGAAATTTTTGACCATTTAAACAATATTTTCAACAATTTTAATGATTTTTTGACCGATTGAATCATAATTACGATGATTTTTGCACGGTTTAAACCATTTGTAGATTCTGAAATTTTCAAGTTCAAAAAATCGTCTTCTCACCTTATAAAATTTCTCAAGTTCAAAAAATCATCAGAGCTAACAAAATTTTGAGAGAGTAAGGTGATCCCCCCCTCCCACAAACATACATCCATGTGAAAATATTTTTAAGAAAATTTCAATTTCTTTGAAAATATTTTAATTGGATCTCAAAATGTCTATTTTTTTTATGACCACTGGATTCCATTTATAACGTAATTTTTGGCTAAAACCCTAAAAGGTTCCTGAAAGGTGAGGCGACCAAAAATCGAAATTTTTCAAATGGGGTATCAAATTTTGATCTCCCTATCCTATTCTTGATATTATTTAATAAAAGAAAAACAAAATGGATCCCAAAAAGTTGAATCTCATGCTCTTGCATCCTTTTTCGGGACTTGCAAGGTCAGAAAATATAGATTTTGATACCTTACTCGAAAACATCGAAAAATTTTGATTTTTGATCCATCTGCCCTCTTTTTGTTGATACCCCTTCCACGTTTTGGCTTAAAATTACCTCCTGAATAAATTTCAGAGATGGATCCCATTTTCCTATCATTTTTCATCGAAGACTTTTGAAAACTTGAGACACTTTTTTCAAATTTATTCTCTCTCAATATTTTTTCCAAGTCCAAAAAATCAAGTTAATCCAATCTAACATAATGTCTGACTTCTGAAAACTTGAGAAAATTTTTCAAAACTTCAGTTGAGCCAAATCACTGATTTTTCAAAGTCCCAAAAGTCAATCTCCTTATAAAAATTTTTAAGTCCAAAAAGTCATTTTGAAATCTCCAAAATAATTTTTCAGATTCAGAAAGTTCAAAGTTTGACAAAATGTCTGAAAATCAAGTGTCTTTTTTGATCTCATTTTTCAAGGATGGATCATCCTAAAAGCATATCCTCATCTTGTGGTAATACAGGCCAAAATCCCCAAAAAGGTTTTTTTTTGAGATACATTTGACCTAATTACTCCAGATGTGCGACGTTTTATTCATTTTTTTCAAATAGCCTTAAAACATCACATTGCAAAAAACTCACATTTATTAAATCTCCTCTTCTCTTCCAGCTTCAAATACCTCCAAACAATCCTCATTCGCTGCATCATGAAAATGGCATCTAAAAAGGTCAAATTTTCGCACGCACCTCGTTCCACTCGATCCCACATCCTTTCGAGTTTCACACACGAACGAACCCTGCTCACAAATCACGATCGCCCATCACGTGAAATAATACCACCGGGCATTTGAGACAAACTGAAAAGTCCGAGCGAGAAAATGTAATTACAAAATGCTCATTTGCACAATTCCACTGCCCACGTACTTTTAAAACCAATATAGTGCATCGATTCCAATTCCAACTGGAACCCGATACCGTTCTAAATTAACATACCGCTTAAAGTGACAAGCGATAAATGCTCTTAAATCGTATAAACGCGATAAGCACAAAACTCGACTATACCAGATTGCATAATTACTACCAGTTTTAATGGATCTTCTTAATCTGGTATTTGTTTTTTTTTTTCTACTTCATTTTATGTATCAATGATCTCGAACAGGTCTGCTAGAGATTACCATGTAAATCGTTTCAGTTTTAAGGTATTTCGACAAGAAGGAGTATAATTAGCAAAAACGCTTCTATTAATGAAACACACCTAGACCTACACACCGAATGAACGAAATTTTAACCTGATTCTTCTTAAGGTTATCGCCGCTTGCAAAGATGCGACCGCGACATCCGAAAATCAGACGATTTGAAAAAAAAAATTGCATAATCGTTAAATTAATTCGTCGCGCAGAATTGTGTAAATAATACACATCTGTGGATGGTATTAATTCACAACAGTTATGTTTTCGGTTCAAGGTCGTTTCATCTGTGCAAAGACACCGCTCGCGTTCATACAGTCACGATTCGGACCGTATACATCGGAAGACTCGGCATGTGTTCCGGGATATAAATCGTACTCCGAACTGGCGCTAATTAATCGTCCAAAATCTGGGCTAATTAATTCGTAGATAAAGCAAAGCGCGTCGGGTGCAACGATGTATCAAAATACCAGCACATTGTAGGTCTCTTCAGTCTTCATAACCATCCATTTCGTAATACAAGACTGGAAGTAGGAAAGTAAAACTATCAAGTGGTATAATTTTTTATCACCTGAATTGATCGATGGCTGATAGTGATACGATTTGCTAAAATGAAGCTTTTTTTGTGTCTCCGAAGTGAAAGTATTTTCAAAAGGAGTTTTTTTACTTTTTGTCGTGTAATTCGATACCGCCTAAAACGTGGAACTCCTGACACGATTCCATTCTGCGAAATTCTTTTATAAAATGATCAATTATATACACTCGAGTATAGCTCGATGCCGATTTTACCCATTCGATCACGATGCAACCGGAAGATAAACATTGTTGCACAAGGGTACTTCAAAATACATGCCGATGAGTTATGCAACCTAGGCCCAAATATGGCTAAGGAGAGGAAAATTTTCAAAACATGAGCCCATTTTTTAAGGTGTTCATACCGCCTTGGCATCTTTTATACGAACTCGAATATGTCAAAAAATATGACACAAACGAGAAAAAAATTAATTATATACTGGATTAGCAAAGTAAGCGATGAATTATTCAGAAGCAGCTGAGCTCGGTATCATTTGGTGACATCGATACACCAATTAGGATTTTCGTTTTGGCGAAATTTATACGTTTTTTTCTTATATTTACAGAGGAACCCTAGGTGGCTTGTGAGTGGAACTTGAATGGAAACGAAGCGCTTGTAGAGAGCTATTGAGTCAATATTTGGATTTCATTTCACCGAATGTTTGAATAATGCAGAAGTTTGATCGTAATGAAAAATTTTTTAAAATCGAGATCATTTCATACTGATAAGTTGAAAACTCAACCCTCGCATCCATTTTTTTACCTCTCACACAATTTTGAACCCTCCTGAGCAGAAGCATCAACCTCACTGATATTTTCAATTTTAACTCAAACGAGCAGAAAATGCAATTGAATGGTAAAAAATATGCAGAAGCCGTGTTGAATCAGTTGAATTTTAAATCGACTCGAAATATTGTGAAACGAACTCTAATTCTAGCAGACTCAAAATCCATAAAAAAATTCTTGAAAATGTCGTGAAATTCGTTCAAAATACAGTAAAAATGGCCAAAAATTCGTCACAAAAATTATTCAAGATATCATAAAAATTGGATAAGAACTGTAAAAAATTATCCAAATGATATAAAATTCGTCGGAAGTTGAGTAGAATTATGCAAAGTGCAAAACATGTTACTCACGCCAAAAAATTGTTTAAAAAGCAAGGAAAGTTAAATTTTATGAAAATTGATGAAATATTTATGGATCCTTGAAAAAATCGATGTTTTTTTTTGTAAGTGTAAAAAATATGACAAAATAAAACCAGTAGAAAATGAAAAAAATTGATGAAATGTCATAAAATAGGTTTTCAGGCACCTTTTTATGCATTTTTCACAAATTTTTCACAACACTTTCAATGCTTTTTATAAAATTTTGAACAACTTTTATAATATTTTAGACAATTTAAACGACTTTTTCACAACTTTTGCAACATTTTCACTGAATTTTATAAAATTTTGAACATTTATACAACGTTTTATGTATTTTTTACGACTTTTTTACGATTTTCCACAACCTTTTCAACATTTTCAATGATTTTTATGAAATTTTGAACAAGTTTTACAACATTTTATACAATTTCCACGACTTTTTAAAAACATTTGCAAAAATTTTAAATTATATTTTAGAAATTTTGAACATTTTTACATGTTTTACGACTATTTTACAACTTTTTCAACATTTCCAATGATTTTAATGAAGTTTCAAACAGTTTTCAGAATATTTTAGACAATATTCACGACTTTTAAACAACTTTTTTAACATTTTCAATAATTTTCATGAAATTTCGAACAACTTTTACAACATTTTAGACAATTACAAAAAATTTGTTCAAAACGAAAATTGCCGATTCAGATATAAAAAAGTTTTTCACACTTTGAACAATTTTTCAACCAATTAATACTTCTTTCGTGAGTTCAATCAATTTTCAAAGTACTTTGAACCAGTTTCATCAATTTTTCTAACTAATTTAACGCAATTTCCAACAATTTTTTAGGAATTTGAAATTTTTGTAGAGATTTTTTGAGCAATTTTCCAAGATATTTTCACAACATTTCCAACACTTCTAACATTTTTGAAATACAATTATATCAATTTTTACATAATTTTGCTCAACTTTTCATGATTTCTACAACATTTTAGACAACTTTTTTTTGAAACTCTAGTATAATTTTATTCGACGTAAAATTTTATTCGTAGAAAAAATTCTAAAATCATACTGTAGATTTCATATTGACTGGAAAATATTTCAAATCAATTTGCACAATTCGAAAAAAAATGAAGAAATTAAAAATTCAGAAAAAATTAGTAATCCCTTTTGTGCACAAGAGAAATCTGATGAATAAAATTTCAAATTTGAACATTTTCATTGCATCATATAAACTGAAGTCGAGTTACTCCACGATGAGGTTATTTTCATCATTGAAAATTTAAATTTCACACAGAAAATACTATCAAATCAAAATTATCTACTTTCATTTTCCTGCGTGAGATTTCTTACGAACTGAAAAAAATTGCACTCGACTACTCACCCTTGAAAAAGAAAGAAATTTAATGAAAAAATTTCAATTTCTTCTTCCTTCAATTTTTTTGTAATCGCAATTTTAAAAAATTTGAAATTTTGAGTTTGTAATTCAGATATTTTAGGGGCTGAAATGACCCCAAATTGAAATTTTTCATACTTTTATAAAATAAAAAACAAAATGAGAAAATATTGTATGAAGATTTTCAATTTGTAATGAAAATCTGATTTCAAAGTTTTTCAGACTTTCAAATTTTTTTTTTGGGGGGGGGGGATGAAATAATATTGTATTTGAAGGAATGAGCAAAATTTTGTCAATGTTCATTTCATACATTCTAGTGCATATTTTTAAAGAAAAATTTTCATTCACTGCATTTTTCGAACAGGGAAATATTAAACGTCTGTACAATTTGGCTCAATAGCAATTTTTGAAAAAATCCTACACCTTAGCAATCATTCTCTCGAAATTTTCATTTTCGATTCTTGTGCTGTGATCAAGGTAAGTATGAAAAATTTTCGTAAGTTGCTGGTCAGGAACTTTCATATTGTAGTTGGACGAGAAATTTCCACCTTTACTTTTATTTTATCACAAAAATCGTTATTTTTCAAAAAACATTGGTTAACCTTGAAAGCTGATTTCCTGTGCAAATTTTTAGTTCAAATCGAAAATCCTCTTATAATCTCTTCATTTCATTTTTTATCATCTCATTTATTTTTCTTGAAATTTCACCTATTTTCCTCTCGATTCGGAAAAAATAAAACTATTCGGTAAAATGTGTACATAATTATATTCCTAATTAATTTATTCATATATTTCATCGAAAAAAAATTGTTTACCTCAAAATACCGTTCGTTAAAAATAAAGTAAAATTAAGAAAAAAATGTTTCAAGCCGATAAATTACACAATCTCTTCGACAGAATCTCTCTCAATGCCATATTTTCATCTCTAAACGCCAACTAATTACCATCCGAGCCTCTCTTCACTCGAAAAAAATTTTCTACGTGGTAAAAATCACAGCGAAAGAAATTTTATACAGTTCCGAGGCCATGAAACCCGGTACTGGAGAAGCCCATCAATTCACAGCATCTCAGAGGCAAGTTCGACCTTGACTTATGGGAAAAAAATTTCGCAGACTGTATATTTCTGCAGCTACGAAATACTTGCACCGAATATTCAATTACGTAACCGCGATACATTTCAAATAAATTATAACTATTAAATATTAACGATCATAACATTTAGAGATGATACTTCGAAAAAAAAAAAAACGTTATCCGTCGAACAGACGAAATAAACTAAGGCATTAAGATTTTTCTGACCGGAATGCCATCTCAAAGTAAAAATTTTAATAAATTACCTGCATGCGTTAACCAAAAAAAAAGCCATAAGCATGTCCTTGCTCTTCCAACCATCGATATAAATTACCGAAATGAACGCACGTACAAGTGTTGGAATTCGCAAAAGTAAAATGTATCTTGACATTGATTAGTTTATACCGAATGGTACATTTTTTTTTTCTACATTAATTACCAAAGCGGAGCATTAGCATCTGTCATGCAACTCAAAAAAAAACCGGTAATTTTTTCCACTCTTACCTCGATCGAAATTATCGAATTGAATAATGAAGAAATTAACATTTGTAGACTAGTAGGAGGGAGTGAATTTATGGGTTTCAGGGTAAGTGATGCGATGGTAGAATGTATACTGGGCGCGTTTTGACCATCTCTGACGAAATAATATTGTTCATATAATAGATAGTATAAATAATCGAGATGCTCTCGAGTAAGATCATACGTTCTTCGTCTTCCTAAGCATCACGGTTCGTGCGTTAATTGTAAACTTTTTAAGTAGGGTACAAAACACCTTTAAACATGCAATTTTCAGTTCTATTGGTAAGATTTTTCGATCATTTCTTTGCGCGTTTTATTATTTTTTGAATTGATTTTTTGTATTTTTTTTCCCCCGTTTTATTTGTCGAGTGGTTCGAGTATATTGTGATTTGTGATATTTCAAACTTTGGTGATGTTATTGTGCTTGGATTTATTTTACACATTTTAATACTTTCTTATTTTAATTTCAATCGGTTTTTTTTTTCAATTTAATTCTATTTTTTCATTCTTATCAATTTCATTTTCAAACGAAAAAAAAAATTAACTAACGACCATAAATTCGAAACAAACGGTTCATTTTTTTTCTATCTCAATTAACATTTGTTCAATTTTCTTATCAAAACTTAAGAAATTTTGCTCTTTCATTTAATTATTGCAACAAAAGGCACCAAATTTCAACAATTCAACATCAACATTTCAATATTCTAACCTTTTCCCAATTATTGCACTTATTTTGGATATTTGACCCCTGTTAAATTATATTTTTTATATCCAAAAATGCGAAATAAATGGCAAAAAAATACTAAATAATTATCATAAAATGTAATACAGTTTCAATTCTGAGATAGCTTCATAAAAAAATGAAGAAATTTTCATTGAAATTTTGAAATTCAATAATTTTATTTAATATTTAAACGACTGAATAATTCTAGGTATGGATATGGATCAAAAATCATGGTCTAAAGAAAAAGTTGAACTCATGAGGGAGGGGGGGGAGCTCATTTCATTTTTTCAAGAGAAACATTCGAGGGAGTTTGAAAAACGAACTAATTCTTTTCTCAAATAAAACAATTCTTTATCAAATTCAAAATGCAAAAAATGAAAATTTCAAAAAATCACACTCAATTTTGAAAAATTGAAGGAATTTGCATTGAGTAAACCTATATATTTTCAACTATTTCCTTTGATCAAAATTACTTCACCTTTCCTCTCTCGCTCCACTTTCACCTCTATTTTGATTTCTTTCGATCAGATCATACAACTCGAAAATTGAAAAACAAAAAAAAATCGTAAAAATCCATCTCAAAAGTTCTTATCACAATCACAATCGAATCTTATCACAATTCGACACCTTCCATACGAAAAAATTAACCAAAAAATCATTATTTCAGGTCTCGAGCTGCATGCTCATCATCTCCATCTGCTCAGCTCAAAAATACTACCCACAACAATACTCCACCCTCCAAGCTGTGCCAATCGTATCGTACGTAAATGACGTAGGATTCGATGGAAACTA
>FIZU01043509.1:0-13537 GCA_900064475.1 Pseudococcus longispinus
AATCAAAGAAAAATCGATTCGTGCGTAACAGCAGCTAGGGGGATGGGCCGCAAAGTGGCCCAGCTGCCTAGTATTTCCTAAAATTGTTTTTTTCCCCCGCCAGTCTCCTTCCCCTTCCCCTTCCCCTTCCCCTTCCCGAATGAACGTCTGTCTATACGCTTTGCGAAGTTGAAAATGAAAAAATTGTCAACTGAAATTATTGGAAAATAGGTAATTTTCCATTTCATTGATTACTATTTTTGAAAGAGGGGGGGGGGTTTTTGTCAATTTTTTCTAAAAATAAAAGGGGGGGGGGGGAGCTCAACTCGAATAGTTTGAAATTTTTTTACGAATGATTGCCAATTTATTACAAATCAAATTTTATGGTCTTTTTTCACCGGGGAATACGATATGCATGAAAAAAGGCAAAGGTAAAATTTTGAAAAAAAGAAGGAAACTTTCAGCCATCAAAATGTTAATTTTTTAGTAGGTACTAAAACCCAAAAATTCTCTTTAATTTTGACGTTTCTGAGAAAAATTCATGGCCTATTAAAAATAAAAGGTTTTCGCCTGAATTTCTAGTTATGAATTAAATTGTAATTAGTCATAAAAATTATCAAAAATCTATACAAATGGTTGAAAAATTACGAAAATTGTTGAAAATCTTCTGAAAATTGTCATAAAATAAAAATCGATAAAAATATCGCAGAAGTGGTTAAAAAATCACAAATCAACTAAGTACAAAAATTCTAAAAATTTCTGAGATTTTCATAAAGATTATCAAGAATATGATAAAAATGGCCAAAAAATCATGAAAAAATTTAATAAATTCACTATCAAAAAAGCATTAAAATCGTCGAAAATGCAGTTTAAATAAAAATTATTAAAAATACCCATTTTGGCATTTTGTAAAAACTGTCAGCAGATCATGAAAACGGTATAAAAAATATCGTTAAAACTTCTAAAATTTTCATTAAAATCAGCAAAACCTTCGTTAAGAATGGTCAAAAACATGGTAAAAAGAATAGAAAATCTCGTAAAAATTGTGAAAATATTCCTAAGCATCGCTAAAATATTGCAAAAATCGCCAAAAAATCACGAAAAATATCAAAAAAGTCGTAAAGATTACTGAAATTGTCGAAAAACATTTTCAAACATAATAAAAGTATCAAAAAATCGAAAACTGTTGAAATTTTTAAAAAAATTAGTAAAAAAACATGGTAAAAACGGTAAAAAAAACATTAAAATCGTCGAAAATGTACTTGAATAAAATTGCTTCAATTTTTATAAAAATCTGTGAAAAGTTGGGGAGAAAACGTCAATAAAACAATAAAAATAGTCAGAAATCTAAAAATTTCAGAAGTGTTTATAAAAATCCTTTAAAAAATGTCAAAGTGATTGAAGTATCATAAAAAAAAAGTTTGCAATAAATATAATTTTCATAAAAATCAGTAAAAAAATATTATTAAAATGATAGAAAAAAATCATAAAAATTGTGGAAAAAGTAGAAATTGTTGCACCATAACAATCGTTGAAAAAATTATAAATTTATGATTTTGACGAAAATTCTAACTCTACTCTTATACGAGATTTTCAATTGTTTTCACGATTTTTTGACGTTTTTTACGATATTTGAACTGATTTTTATGAAATTTTAGACAATTTTAGCGATATTTTCGACATGTTTCAGTTGGAAATCCACCATGAAAAATTTTAACTCCTAGTTCAAAAAAGTACGGAGCTAGAGGTTTTCAAAGTGGGATAACTTTTGAAAAACGCACAGTTTTTGCCATTTTTAGGCAGTGGCACCTGCGTCGTAACAATTTTTCAATCCAGTGTTGTCAACTTTTGATTTTTGTGAAAAATGAAAATGTTCTCAATTTCTTGTAAAAATTAAAAGCTGGTAACACTGCATTTTTCAATCGAAATAATTTTTTTGTATCAGTAGAGGAACCTTCTAGGTCCAGTTTTGGTACCAAGCGGAGGATATTTCGTTTTTTTTTGTAACTCAAAAATCCCAAGTGTGGAAAAAACCAGTTTTTTTCAAAAATGAACCAAATTTGAGCATTTTCAGCTTCGTTTTCCTTTGAGCTAGGGTTTAAAATTTTTTTGTGCTGAATCTCCAACTCAAAATGAACCCCTTCCCTTTACATTTGACCAAAATTTAGCGTACTTTTTTTTAATCCTTTCTAATTCTAATACAGTATTTTTATGTTACCTATGTGACTCTACTGATCAAAAATTTATTTTACTTGAGCAAAAGTCAGCAATTTTGTGACACCAAAAACCAGAAAGTGAATTTTCTCACGTGCGGAAATTTTTTTTCAAGGGTTACTTTTTTGATTTTTTCTAATGCAACATCCAAAAGGATATTCACCCTGTTTTTTGGAGAGTTCCTATATTTGCTGGATTTAATTTGAATAATCATCTATTGTTTTTGGTTCATTGATCAAAAAAACAATTTTCGATTTCTTTGTGTTTTTGCTCGAAAAACATTTTTCCTTCTCCTCCAAAATATCGATATATTTTTGGGTATCGATCGATATCGATATTTATTGATAACTTTCCACCTCTCTGAAAAACTTGTGAAATTTTTAGTTGATTTTTCGAAAAATTTTCCTACTGATTAGGAAAGCCAGGTTTTTCAGAGATTTATCAATTTTTCGACTATAATTTGATAGGGAGTCATACACCCTTTCACATCCCTAGTTTCGAGTCTGTCAATTTCAAGTTCAAAGATAACTTTTTCGGGGGGTAGTTCTCCCTTTTCTTGCAATTATTCAAAAATTTTCTCGTATATAAAATTTATTCTCAAAAAATGGGTCGATTTAAAGTTAGAACTGTCCAAGGGAAAAATCTTGGGGGACAGGTAGATAAATCCACTGCAGACTAATGGGGAAATGCAGACTCTTTTTCCAAAGTAATCCTACTACATAGAATCTTTCACAGATACATTCATCTTCAATACCAACCTATTCCCATTTACAACTCTACAAGACAATCTAAGTACCACTATACATAATCAACAGGTACTCATCTCTCAGATGGTTGGTTCAAAGGGCGCGTGATCGCGTCTGGTAAGATGTAGGCGTATAACACGTACAGCAATAGAGAAGCGAGCGTATTAACAAATCATTCGTGCCGCTTTAAACGACGGATAAAAAACCAATTACCATCGAATGAATCTCATTACAAACAACTACCGGTTAAAACCACTATACGGTACATTGGTTTGAGTTGGTGCTGGTAGGATGGCTACGTCGGCGGCGCTATGACTTTCATGTAAAACACCGCATCGAGCGCACGACCACCTCATCAACACAGCATCTTTCTTTCGCTCGTGCCGTTATCATCACTCGCACGTCAACGCCATCGCAGACATTGCTATATCGATAATTTCATCTTCGCTTATGGCTCGATCGAGAAATCAATACGACTTGATTTTTTTTTTCGCTTACGTATAAAATATTATCGGCATTGACGACAATCGTCGCGAATAACTCGATGTTTCGATACCTAGACGTGTTTCTTTTCAAATCGTCAGCCAGACGCGTGTTATTTACTTAATGGGTGTTTGATAAATAACCATGCAAGCACACCACACATCTCCGTCAAATTTATGATGAATCATTCGTTTAACTATCGCTTAAAATTAATAAACCGACGTAAAATTAATTAATATAAATAGGAGAATCTATTATGTACCTGATATCCGTAGATAACACGTTCGCCTATAAATGGATACTGGATCTTTTTCCTACCCCTCTTCTTTCTCTTCTCCATCGCCATCGACGACCGAACCGGCGCGTATAATTTTCTTATCAAATCGTATACAAAGATCCATCACTAATTGAATGATCTTGCAATATTCAAACTCTCAATGGATCGGTCTCTTCTCCGTTTACATAAATTTGTATTTTTATCCTGTTGAAAAAAAAAATAGAAAGAAATACGTTATTATGACTAAGTAAATAAAGAATTCGATAGGTTTTTTTTGCCTCTTTCTCTCAATAGAGAATAAAATATTGGTGTGGAAATGGAAATTCATTCGGATTTTTTCGAATTTATATATTACAAGTCATGTTACCTACCTATACGTTATAGTTTGTTTATACGTGTATGTGATTAATGACTATATTTTTATAAAATCACAATTTTTATCAATATCGTGAAGCAATATCATTAATAACGAGATAACCATTCGATCTGAATGGCGAGCCAGTTTCATATGTATTTTATAAATTGAAAAAAATCTATTAATGAGGAAGTATACCCAAACCAAGGGTCACGTAGATTATCTGATCGTAATTCATTTGATGAAATCGAAGCTGGTTTGTGTTATTTTTAGAGCTACTACAAAAATACGAATCATATAGGTATTTGTAGGGAGCGTGTGAAAATTTCGAAACTTTGAAAAAAGAGGAGGTGAGAAAACCGGGAGGAGAAAGTAGCCATTTTTTTCCCCTAAAAAGGCGTATATAAAAAATTCATATTAATTTTGATGTTTGTTTGGGAGCAGAGGAAACAGATTATACGAGCTTTTTTCATATTTTTTTCAAATTTGAGACAAAGGTAGTTTGAACCTATCTCTTTAGGTCCTCTAAAAAATTAATTTTGGTTTTCAAGAAATACAAGGTGATCCATTAAAAAGGCCGATGGTTTTGAAAATGAAAAAAAAACTAATTGACTGTAAAAATCCTGAAAATTGAGCCCCGTAGAGATAAACCAATAACTTTTAGATGAAACAGAATTTCAAGCTCTACAATTTTCACCCCTTGCATACTTTTCGTAGCACCCTTACTTTGGCCAGAAAATCTATGGTTATGAGAAATTGACAAAGACGATGATAACTTTTTATTTTTTTCTTCAATTTCAAAACTGTTTTCTATAAACATGGATTTTCTGGCTAAACCAGGGGTGCCACGAAAAAAATACAAGGGATGAAAATTGTAGAACATGAAATTTCCTATCTCCTATAAATCATGAGTTTTTTTTCTAGGTGGCTTAGTTTTCGAGATTTTTGCAGTCAAAGTTGTTTTATTTTCGAAATTATCGACTTCGTATAAACATGGATTTTCTGGCCAAAGTAAGGGTGCTGCGAAAAAAATGCAAGGGATGAAAATTGTAGGGCTTAAAATTCTCTTTCTCCTAAGAATTTTTAGTTTTTTTCTTTAGGGCTTAGTATCCGAGATTTTTGCAATCTAAAATTTTCAGAAAATTTAAAACAAAAAAAAAAAGAAACCAAACCTTTTTAGAAAAATGTAGTTTAAAAAAATACTGACGTTGCATATTCAAAATTTTTAACTTTCATAAAGTCTGACAAAATGTATGTGATTTGGTCTAAAATGTTGTTTTATATCAGAATTGTCATTTTTTGTTCAAAATCGTCATCAGTTTATGGTCAAAATTGTCATTTAAAAGTAAAACTGGTCATTTCAGTGTAAAAACTGTTATTTTTGGACAAAATCGTAATTTTTTTGTAAAAAATAGCAGTTTTGGTCAAAATTGTCATTTTTGCTTAAAATTCTCAGTTTTCAGTCAAAATTGTAATTTTTTTGTCAAAATCATCATTTTTTTGTCAAATTGTCATTTTCTTGTACTAACTGTCATTTTTTGTTAAAATTGTCTATCTGAGTCAAAATTATAATTTTTCGGTCAAGATTATCATTTCGAAGTAAAAATTGTCATTTTAAGGTAGAAAGTGTCATTTTTGGTCAAAATCTCTGTTTTTCATCAATAGTGTTTTTTTTTATCCAAATTGTGAATTTTTGGTCAAAATTGTCATTTCAAGATAAAAATTGTTATTTTTGGTCCAAATCGTCATTTTTTTGTAAAAATTGTCATTTTCTTGTACAAACTGTCATTTTTTGTTAAAATTGTCTATCTGTGTCAAAATTATAATTTTTTGGTCAAAATTATCATTTCGAAGTAGAAATTGTCATTTGAAGGTAGAAAGTGTCATTTTTGGTCAAAATCTCTGTTTTTCATCAATAGTGTTTTTTTTTATCCAAATTGTGAATTTCTGGTCAAAATTGTCATTTCAAGGTAAAAATTGTTTTTTTGGTCCAAATCGTCATTTTTTGTAACAAATTGTCATTTTCTTGTACAAACTGTCATTTTTTGTTAAAATTGTCTATCTGAGTCAAAATTATAATTTTTTGGTCAAAATTATCATTTCGAAGTAGAAACTGTCATTTTAAGGTAGAAAGTATTATGTTTGGTTAAAATTTCCGTTTTTCATCGATTGTCTTTTTTTTTATCCAAATTGTGAATTTTTGGTTAAAATTGTTATTTCAAGGTAAAAATTGTTATTTCTGGTCCAAATCGTAATTTTTGGTCAAAATTGTCATTTCAGACCGACGAACTGACACGTCGTGGATTTTATATATATGGATTTGGGGGGGGGGGGGGGGGGGGTGCTCAAGAAAATTTTTCGGCTACGTTTTTGAGAGAAGAAATTTTGGTACCCTAGATAACATTGTTATACTTGAAACTTTTAGATTATAAAAGTGGTTCAAACATTGTAAAAATGGACAAAATTTTCAAAATAATTTTAAATATGAGTAAATCGATCAAAAAAGGCATGTAAATTTTTGAAAAATGCTGTTGAAATGGTCAAAAATTTCACATTACTCCGCGTCAATATTTTAAAACTTGTCAAAAAATCATGAAAACTGTCAAAATTCTCGTAAAAATTGTAGAAATTTTCATTTAAAACCTTTAAATTATGACAGAAGTGATCAAAATAACATAAAAATCATAAAAATCTTGTTTTAACTGTTGAAATTTTCACAAAAATCAGTAAAACTTTTGTAGAAATCGTCCAAAAATCATGAAAAATTTCATTAGAATTTTTGAAATTGCCATAAAAGTTGGTAAAAATATCTGAAAATTGAAAATGGACAAAAAATCATAAAAACAGTTGAAAATCCCTGTTAAATTGTTGAAATAATTCACAAAAATCATTTGAAATTTGAAGAAAATCGTAAAAAAATTATAAAAATTATTGAAAATGTTGTTACCACTGTCAAAATTTTCATAAATAATTATGAGTGAAAATGTTATAAAAACGATCAAAAAAATCATAAAATCTTTCGAGAATCTTGTTCAACTTGCAAGAATTTTTACAATATATTCCAAAAATTTTCATCATTTTTCCCCCCTTTTTTGCGCATTTTCGTTTAGAGAGATTTTTATGAAAATTTTTGATTATTGTCACGTTTTTTTAAAATGAATTTTCAACTATTTTTACAACACTTTTCTACCATTTTTAGGAATATTTTCTCACTTTTTACGAGGTTTTCGACATTTTATATAATCTTTTTGGTATCTACTTATTGAAGAATTTTCAATTGATTTTTATGACAATTTAAGAAATTTTAACGGAATTTTTGGCTGTTTTCATGATCTTTTGATAGTTTTTACAGTATTTTGAATTTTATTATAGAAACACTTCTGACGATTTCAGATGTTTTGACACTTTTTACAATGTTTTTTACCGTTTTTTGTGAAAATATTGACAATTTCAACGACTTTTATGATGTTTTGTTTATTTTTATCTAACAATTTTTGTGAAAATTTCAACAAATTTTACAATTTTTGTCATTAGTTGGTGATTTTTTGAGAATTTCTACGATATTTTTACCTAATTTTATGACAACTTCAATGGTACTTAGAATCTTAAAAGATCTTCAACGATTGTCATGATTTTTTGCCCATTTTTATCATACTTTCGATACCTGATTTTTATGAAAATTTCAAAGGTATTTACAAAATTTGAACCACTTTTATAAAATTTATACCAAATTTCTGCTGAATTGAGCGGAGTTTTCAAAAAAAAACTTATTTCAGAGAATGAAACACTTTTCTTCAATTTTTGTACCTCAAAAAATTGAGATGAATATTTCAACCAAAATGCCAGAAAGAAAAAAGCTGAGATTTAATATTCAATACCTAAATGAAATTCCAAAATAGGAATCAATGTTTAAAAACTCGTCCTCTGAAAAGTAATGTAATTTTTTCTATTTGGGTTCCTACTTCGAAAAAAATGAAGCAAAAATTCGTATTTTCATGCAAAATTTCCTTAATGTACCTATATTCGGTTTTGTCAATTTCTCGGAACTAAAAAGGTAAAAATCATGAAAATCCTCAAAGAAAAATCGTTAATTGGGGTTTTTTTGACTGAAAAATCAATTCAACGTGTAAACGATACGTACAATAAAAAAATTCAAAATAAATAATATCGTAGAGAGGAAGATTTGCAACCTAGAGCGATCATGTGTACCTACCTTTATTTTGTGAAAAAAAAATTCTACCAGCGTTGAAAATTCAAACTTTTTGCTTCGACAATTTTTTTTTTTAAAGGAAAATTGAATTGAAAAAAAAATATCCTAATGAGAAATTTCTTTAATTTTTGCTTAAATAAAAATTCTCAAAGAAAATGCAGTACAAAAAACAACCATAAATCGAGAAGAGCAGGGATGAAGGGGTCTCCAGCTTTTTCGAACATTTTTTATTTCAAGGGACACCACGTGAGAGATTTAGGATTTTAATTCAATTTTTATTTTCTATTCAATAATTTTTTTTTTCAAATACTTAGCTGCTGCAGTTTAATTGTAAAGGAAAATAAATTATTATATTTTTGGTCAATTTTCCAAGAAATCATTTTTTTAAATCAGACAAAAATTGATTAATCAACTTCACATCTATGTACCAAAATTCAGAACATAAGGGGTTCGGAAAATTTCCATTTAAATTGAGGTATTTCATTCCTAATCCAGAATCAACCCAACTTCGGTACAGAACTTATTTGACAAAAAAAAAGTACCAAGACACCACCACGCCACCTCTACTCAAACACCAACACCGTCGTCAAAATCACACCGATAATTTATTCGTGGAATTACCGATACGTTGGAAATCCGGGCATTAAATTCAGATCGAGCCCGAGTATCGCGTTGAAATGCCAAATTACCATCTCGGGATCGAAGATTAATGACGGCCTAACGACAAAAAGATGATTACCAACATCGCATCACGCACAAATATGGTTACATGTCGCTTCCAGATACAATTTACTCGTTCTAGCCGTTTGATTACGTCGAATAAATCGTTTTTACGAAAAAGGAAAAAAAAAATCAGGGAACAAAAACACGATAGATCTATCGATTGATGCCGATGCCGAATCCATTCGAGCGAAAAATACCTCCGATGATGGTTCATTTGTCGAACCGTATCGGTTTCAGAGGCCAAAAACTACCGCCAGGTCGTTTGTAGCACGCGTCAACGTACGTAATAAGATTTAAACGATCAGATTTTACCGAAAATCATCGCCATCCAAGTACCCGTACTGTACCCGACTGCGACTACGCGAATGTATTTATTCAACCGTGAATGCTCAAAACCGCAAGGGGCAAGGTCGACTGTCTTTTGTTTTGATGTGGTCGGTTGAAATATATACCGAAGATGGAACAAGGAACCGCCATCGTCAGCATCACCAGGTAGCCGGATAATCGCATAGGTATCGTGTTTAAGTGGTTATCTGTGCTAATCACCTTTATTGATTATAGCCCGGTATCGGTGGTAGTATTTGTGTAGTAGACGAGATGTCAATATACTATGTGATATTAATAAATACGAAGAGTAGAGTTGAATGATTTAACTTGTTTATGTGTTGAGAAAGGTCATTACTCATTAGTTATGAGATCATAAAAAATACTCAGGTGTGAAAAGGCTTCAGGCATCAAATATTCTTCGCACAATGTTGAGCTCTGATATTCCTCTTTTCACTTCTTTATTTTCGTGCTAGATTCTCGGGGGGGGGGGGAGCATATTGAAAGATTTTTGGAAAAACTTTATGGCAGTTCGCCAGCTTATCCCAATGGATCGATTTTGACTTTTTTTTTTCAGAATGCTTCATTCGACGTCTAGATGTGTCATCAAGCAACGAGGTCCAAAAATTTACAATTTTGAGACAAAAAGAAAAAAAAATTGTTATTAGCATTAGGATATGCTTTTGCGATGACCAAACTCGTGAAAAAATTAAGAAATTTCCTGTCGATGACTTTAGACATCAGACTGTCTGAATTTGGAAACATTTTTCTCAGATTTCAAACAATTTTTTGGACTTGGGAAATTTTAAAGATCATGCTGGCATTGTTGACTTTTACACATTTTGTCAGATTTTGGACTTTGTGCAGGATTTGGAAAATTTCAGAAATTCTGACTTTCGTCGGACTGAAAAATTTTATAAGAGAAATAGCTGACTTTCTGAACTTGGAAAAATAATAATTCAGATTGTTTCAGACTCTTAGATATTTTATGGGACATGACAACATTTTGTCTGATTTTTTGAACTTGAAAAAATTTAGATTATTTTATAATTTGACTTATAGATATTTTATCAGTCGTGTTGGCATTTTTGTTAGAGTTTATAAATAATCGTAAGTATTATGAGAGATTAAATTTTTTTTAAATTACAAGTTTTCAAAAGGCTGACAAAATATACTTACTTAATTATTGAAAAGTCGGATTAAAAAAATGTCAAGTATTATTATCTTTTTTATACTTGGATTAAATAAAGCACATCCTATGTTTCATATTTTTTCAACATTTTTTGGGCATTTTCCAAACATTTTATCAAACTTTTTTGAAAGAATTTTTAAAATTTGGAACAAAAAAAATCAAAAATTTTTCAAATTTTAACATTTTTTCAACTTTTGAAAAAATTTTAAAAAAACAGAATAAAAATTGTCAATTTTCAAACGTTTTTTCAGATTTAAAAAAAATATTTGGATATTTTATCAACTTTTTTGGAAGAATTTTTCAAATTTGGAACAGAAAAAATCAAAAATTTTCAACATTTTTTTAATTTTGAAAAAATTTTAGAAATGAAATTGTCAATTTTCAAACATTTTTTCAGTTTTAAAAAAAATATTTGAATATTTTATCAACTTTTTTGGAAGAATTTTTCAAATTTAGGACTGAAAAATTTTGAACGTTTTTTCAACTTTTGAAAAAATTTTAAAGAAACAGAAAAAAAATTGTCAATTTTCAAACGTTTTTTTAGATTTAAAAAAAATATTTAGATATTTTATCAACTTTTTTGGAAGAATTTTTCAAATTTAGGACAGAAAAAACTCAAAATTTTTTCACTTTTCAAGCATTTTAAACGTTTTTTTAACTTTTGAAAATATTTCAAATTTGGAACCAAAAAAATTGGTCAATTTTCAAACTTTTTTTCATATTTTTTAAAATAACTCGTATTTGAATATTTTTCAACTTTTTGGACATTTTTAAAACATTTTTGGTATGTTGAAAAAATTCTCAAAGGGTCAGAAAAATCGAAATTTCGTCACCTTCCAAACATTTTCCAACCTTTTCAACCATTTTTTATACATTTTTAAAAAAAAAAATTACTTATATAAATTTTTTTAAAAACTCAATTTATTAACATTTTATTAGACTTTTGAAAACTTAGGGTTTATAAATTAAAAAAAAAAAAAAATTCAATTTATCATTATTTAGACTTTTTTAAACTTTTCAACATTTTGTTAAACTTTTAAAAACATTTAAATTTTAAAACGATTTATGCACCAATAATATGTTCGCTTGAAGAGTCGTTTTACCCTCAAAATTATCATTATGAAATACAGGGAAGAACCGAAATTTGATTTTAGCTCGGGAATTTTTGCCCTTTTTAATATTTTCGGATATTTTTGAACTGTTTTAAAACCTGTTTTGGAAAAAGTTTTCAATTTTAGGCCAAAAAAAATCAAAATTTTGTCATTTTTTTCAACATTTCTTGACATTTTTCAAACTCTGGAAAATTTTTTCAATTTTGGGATAGAAAAAACAAAAGTTTTGCTTTTTTCCATCATTGCTAGATTAAAAGTGATGAAATTTCATTTAGAAATGTGTAAATTTTCGTATAAGGCACTCAAAATCTTATGAAAATGTCAAAAAAAGTACTTATTAAATTTTCTTAATAATTTCTTCAAAAAAAAACCAAAAGAAGTACCTAAACTTTACGACGGTTCTTTGAATTTTCACTTCATTGTGCATAATTTTGAGAAAATTTAAAATTTTTCAAGGCATTCTGAACATATTTTTGGACAATTTCAACGGTTTTTTAATGTTTTTGCGAAATTTTCATCAACGTTTGAACAATTTTTATAACAGTTGTAAGAATTTTCGCTCTTTTTCTAACAATTTTAACAACAGTTCAATTAAGTTTGCCCATTTAATCAAGTTTTTTTTTTATAATTTAAACAATTTTTACTGCATTTGGAAAAATTTAAATTCAATTTCAATTATTTACAAAATATTTCAAACATATTTTCAAAAATATTTGTAATGATTTCTATCACAATTTGAACAATTTTTCCGATTTTTGAAGCAATTCCAACGATATTTCAACAAATTTTAAGACATTTTGAATAATTTTTTCTCAAATTTATAAATTTTTTTCACGATTGAAACAATTTTTACAAAATTTAAGAACGCATTTTCTAATTTCAGTAAAATTTAAAAACATATTATTTGGATTTTTAAATGAAGAATAATGAATTTAAAAAATTTTCTTCATCACTCCACCCCCCCCCCCCCCCCCCCCCCTCTCCGAGGGCAAAAATGGTTCACTCATTGGGACACCATTATTTCTCATTTTACAACCTTCATTTAAATAGATTAATACGAGTTTTCAGATCATTTTTGTAAAATTTCGATTTTTACTTTTGACTTTATAATTTTTTGAAAATAGTTTTTGGGGTAGGTACATTTGGACTTTTGAAGAAAAATTTTACAAAAGTGAACCCGCGGTTCTAGGAATTTTATAGAGGGATTTGTTTATTATCTTTCGTTCCTTGGGCCACCGATAGGAATCATAATATTTTTCGTATATATACCTAACGTAAGCCAAAGAGCAATGCTAAATGAGTTGCACTGCTGTTGTTAGTCTCTTCGTTGTGAGATTTTTACCAATTTTTTCCATTTTTTTGGTCATATGATTAAAGTATGTGTCCATCAAGATTAGTTGTGATGTAAAAATAGATGTTAAATGATTTGAAAAATTTAGTAAAAGTGAGCTTCGTTTTCTTATTTTGGTACCAAGCTATGCCTGTTGTTAGATCAAATACATACAACGATACTTGAGAGCCTATCGTGATAGGTCTGAATTATTCGTCATGGATTGTTGTTTTTTTCTAAATTGGGCAAGTCCTTAGAAAGGGAGACAAAGGGAATATTTTGCTTCGAGCCCCGATGGAGGGGGGGGGAGGTGAAGAGCCTAAGATCAATCAACGGATTAAGAATTATCATTAATCGTATAGTCATTAGGGTGGAGCGCAAAAAAAAACATACCTCGGATTTTGACCAAATTCAAGGGAGTGGTTCATATTTATATGGGGACGAACCACGAAAAATTTCAGACCCCTAGCTCAAAAGGAGACGGAGTTAGGGGGCCTCAAAGTGGGATAACTTTCGAAAAAAACGTGATTTTTGCCTATTTTTGGGTAGTGCCACCTGCGTGGCATACCCAGCACAGCCCCAAAAAGTTGCG
>FIZU01043510.1:0-15812 GCA_900064475.1 Pseudococcus longispinus
TTAACACGATTATGTCATTTGGCTCAATGTGTTGGAATGTTGGTTCAGATGTTAATATTTTCTACTCTCAAAAATGCACAAAAGCATATAATTGTGAATGAAATCGCGTAAATCGCGTAATAAAGTGGTAAAAATTCCAAATAATTGATGAAAAAATCGTGTATTATCCAGGGTTCGCGTTATATTGGGGGCGCGTATTAAGCCATGTTTTCGAACATTTCTTGAGAATTTTAACATGGGGTCTTATGGGAGTTTTCAAGGGACCGAAGCAGCTTCGCGTATTATGCGGGATCGCGTATTATGCGGGTTCGTATTATCGAAGTTTTACTGTATTTTGAATTTTGCTATGCAGGAAGCTGAAGAGTGGTCTACGTCTACCAAAAGTTAGAATTTGGATAAACCGAGTCCCATTGAAAAATAGTCGGCTGAACAAGTTCCCTATTTCGAAAATTGAAGGGCAAATGAGCTTCCAAAAAATTGAATTGAAACGAATTTTAAATCATGAGAATGGTAATACGAGTTAAATCAGAAACTGAATGAATTTCGATCTGAACATTTTTTGTCAAACTTCAAAATTGAAGTAACTAGGTATGAGTAGTTTAAAAAGTCCAAAAAAAATTATAAAAAATTCAACACATTTTGTTTTATTCATTTTTTACCTAATATAAAAATTTAAAAAGCTAGAATCACATTTTGAAACAAAATTCATAAAAAACTTCAGGTGAACATGTTGCCTATCTCGGATATTTGAGGGGCAAATTTCTTTCCGAAATTGAAAAAAAAAAACGAATCAAGATCAATTTTCAATCATGAAAACGGATAGTAGATACTTTAAAAAGCGAACAAATTTTCATATCATGCTTTTTTGCCCAACATCAAAATCGAAGGAGCTATAAAAGTAATTTGAAATGAAAAAAATCGAATAAAAATTCATTGGGGGAAGTTTGAAAAATGAACAATTTCTTGTTATGTTCATTTCTTTGCCTAAAA
Organism: Pseudococcus longispinus; assembly: GCA_900064475.1. Lineage (NCBI taxonomy): Eukaryota > Metazoa > Arthropoda > Insecta > Hemiptera > Pseudococcidae > Pseudococcus > Pseudococcus longispinus. The sequence continues at coordinate 991 of FIZU01043510.1, forward strand.
TCAAAATTGAAGGGGACTGTAACAACCAAAGTTAGTTGAAAAATTCAAAAAAATTTATAATTTTTTTCCATCTTCAGTGTTGCATAACCCCTTCAATTTTGATTTTAGACAAAAATTAAAAATTACGAGAAATACTCATTTTTCGAAGTACTATTTATTCCTTCGGAGTTGGGCAAAAAAGCATGAAATAAAAATTTGTTCAATTTTTAAAACATTGCACTGCCCATTCCCATGATTAAAAATTAGGTTTGATTCAATTTTTTTCGAAAAGTCTACCCCTTAAATATTCAAGATAGGCAAAATGTTCATCCGAAGTTTTTTTTAGTGGTACCCTGTTGTATCCAAATCTCGGGTATGGTAGAGGACTGCGAAAACACCCTGTAGGTATAACTAGAGTTCTATTCATTTTTTCAAAATTTAAATTTAATATAGGTAGACTAGCATTAAATTACACAACCCTGCATTTTGAAATTTTTCGAAAGTTGTTTTGGTTCTACGAGGTGATTCTGATCTATTTACTATCCTAGATTTCAAAAATTTTAGCTTTTTTCAATCATCAAAGGGTTTTTTAGAAAACGAATTTCTTCGTTGAATTTTTTTTACAATTTTTGACATTGGAAGTCCATTTTAAGACAGAGATAAGCTTTCTACGAAAAAAATGAATTGATGAAAAATTGTAGAGTATAAAATTTCCTTTCTGCGTAGGTAGGTAATGATACTGAATAATGATTAATTTTTTTCTAAGGAGCTTAGAAATATTTGTACAGAAAATTTGACAATTCAACTGTCATCTTTCATCGTGGATATACCTATTTCTCAAACAAAACCCCCAGGAAAAAACTAATTGCTCACTAAAGAAAGGAAATTATGCACCTTATAATTTTTTTCCTTTTTTTTTCGTAAGGCCCTTAGTTCGCCCAAAAAAACGATTTATCTGAAAAAACAAATGAACTATTACATAATCATGATTGATATCAACTCTTAATATGTATTTTTCCATTTTCTGAGGAAACTAAACGTTCTATGAAAAAAATTAATTCGAACAAAATTGTAGAGCATACGATTTTCTTTCTATCTTCTGATTAGATTTTTTCCCTAGGAGGTTTAACTTTTGAGATATTTTTTACCGAAAATTGGAAAATTCAACTCTAATTTTTCATCGTAGATATCTCGAAAAGTATGCCCCCGAAGGAGAAAACTATTTGCACATTAGATAAAGGAAATTTTACGCTCTATAGTCTTATTTTTATTCATTTTTTCGTAGGACCTTAGTTCGATCGTCCAAAAAATTGATTTTTGTAAATCACCTAAGTAGGTATATTTCCGACAACTTTAATTTCTATCGCAGGACTGTATTATCTATGCACCAATCTATAGTTCAAATATCATTGTTTCGAAACAGATCTATTTTAATTATTTACCTAGGTAGTAGGTAGGTACCTACCTAATTTTGAAATTTTCAACTGTTCATTATCACATTAATTAATCGTTTGTTTTAATAATACCCAGTGCACTTATCTCTGAACCATTTATACACTTTTATACATTCTAATTATCTCACAAACGTTAAAAATATCACACAGGATCCCATCCATTGATCTCAGTAAAAAAAAGACCACATCGCACACTCCTGCGACGATTCCACCCTCACACGCAGCTATTTTAAAATTCATAGCTCGTGGACTGATTTTTTTCACACTAATCGCGTATTCAACACCAAAGTGTCAGATTTGTCCACTAAACCCCCGACTCTTTTGGGACCGGGTATTGTGATATGTTTTTGCATAATCAAACCGAATGTCTTTTGAAGTTTTTTTACAAAGGGGTGAACTTCAGCACGTTCATAAGGATCAAACGCGTAAAGTTAATTTACCCTAGTAACGTTTATCTGTTCGCAACGGCGTGAAATTTCAAATAAAAAACCCTCTACGATGCGAGGTGTCGTGAGTTGTGAATGTATGCACGTTAGAAAATGTATAATAAAAAACAATACTTACATTAAAACTAAATGAGCGAACGATTAAAATAAAACTTTACACTGAAACTAAAACATGCACTTAGAGTTACTTAGAACTACTGATAAAATTCTTGAACAGATCACGGTCGAAAAATTAGCCAATTTCATGGCCATGTTGAGCACTTTCTTCTATTTATATATTCGACGATATTTTGGCATCGTTGCATCTCGTCTTCATTGAAACATTTTGTTTAGATGCGTACCTACATTTATCGGTCAGTATGTGACAATTCTATACAGGGTGTCCTGACAGAGATGGCAAAAGGTCGAAAATTGGATTTAATCGGGTACCATTGAGAAAAAACGTTAGATGAAAATGTTGCCAATCCTTGAAATTCAGGGAAGAACTGCTTTTTCGAAAAAATTGAATTGAAACTAATTTTTAATCATGGAAAATAGTACTGAATCAAAAACTGAACAATTTCCTTTCATATAATTTTTTGCCTATCATCAGAGTTAAAGAGGAAAAATAATATTAAAAGCATAAAAAACTCGAAAATTTTGAATTTGCTTTGAATACGCGTAGCCCATTCAATTTTGAAAATAGGCCAAAGGTCTTTATAACAAAATTTGTTCAGTTTTTGAAATACTATTCATTACGCACATCGACACTTTTTTAAGAATTTTTTTGTTTGAATTTACGTTTATAACCCCTTCAATTTCGAAATTAGGCAAAAAATTATGAGAAGGGAATTTGTTCACTTTTTGATTTACCACTCCATCTCATGATTGAAAACTGGTTTCAATTCGAATTTTTTGAAAAAGCATTGCCCCTCAGATTTTAAAAATAGGCAACATGTTCATCCAACGTTTTTCCTTAGTGTTACCCCAGTTATTTACAAATCTCGAGTTTGTACCACCTCTCCCAGGACACCCTGTATAATAATACTAAATGTAGATATCTATTCAAAGTATACAGTATATAATTTTAATTATAATTACTAATAAATTCAACTCAACGAACAATAAAACGCGTTACTCCATAAACAAAATAATAAAAACACAAAACGCAGTAGTACGCGAGAACCTCTGCAAATAATTTTCAAAAGCTGGAGTACCTACAGCAGGGAAAATGATCTCGGAGAACATCTGTTACAATACGCATAGACAGAGAGTAACAACACCACGCAAAATATACCCTGAAATGAAATAATAAAAAGAAGCAAAAGGCGGAAAAACAAATACTAAAATAAATGAATATATAAAAAAAAAGAGGAAAGGTTTAGACTAGATCTATTTTCCTGCTGGTGCATATTCTCGTCGTCGAGGAATCTATACTTATGAAAATAAAAACGAGATTGAAATTTGATACGGAATATGATTTTGAGAAGAAAAAACTGCATCGTAAAAATTAGTTATTCTGAAAAACAAAGTACATAACAATGAAGGTTTTTCTCTGCAAGCTTTACCGTAGCTTTAGCGAGCTCTGGGGAAATGCAGCAATGGTTACTTTTAGGCCTATACCCAATTTACTCATACAAACAATACTAAATCAACAATATTTTATAACTTAGTCACGTAAAACGGATTTTAAAGTATAAGTTTATGAGGGTAGCTTATTGTACAACGCGACGAAGTAAAAATTTTTTTGCATAGTCCGATTGTGTAGTAGCGAGATGGTGGCGAAATAACATGGCGGATTTTATCGCTAACGTGATTTCAATCGTGGTTTGTATAAATTTGAAAGACGATCGAATGTTCGGTTGTTATAATATTAAGCTGAAAAATAAGCCTAGGCACTTTTTAGACTTTTTAAAATCCTCAATCAAGTTCATAGCATTAACCCTGCATAGGTAGATAGAATTAGGGGAAGAGGTTGTTACCAACGTGTAGTCTAGGCCGAGACCGCGGGGAGTTATACGTGTTGATGGTAGGCAACCATCGATACACAAAACATATTGAACTGCTTTCTCAAAAAATTAACCAAAAATCATGCTGGTAGGAAGAAAGTTGGTAAAAAATTGGTAGTATGTACTTTTTGCCTATATTCACTTTTGAAGAGGCTACAGCAATTTTCAATTATATGGCCCCTTCAAAAATGAAGACAGGCAAACAAATTTATCACAAATTTTTTACTAACATGTTTTTTCCTACCACCCTAGGTACTTCAAACTATGATTTTTGGTAAATATGTTGAAAAAGCAATTCAGTGTACGTTCATGTGTTGATGGTTGCCTATCATCGGTAGAAAATTTACCAAAATCATGGGTTCAAGTGCCTAAACTGGTAAAAAAAAATTGTAAAAAGTATCTGATATGCAGTTTTTGCCTATCTTCACATTTCACGGAGCCATATAATTCAGAATTGCGGTAGTCCCTTCAATAATTAATTTAGGCAAAAAGTGCGAATTATAAACTATATTTCAAATATTTTTTCCCATCACCATGCACCATAGCAACTTGAAATTATGAATATGATTTTTGGTAATTTTTTTAAAACTTCAATTTAATATAGGTATGTACTTTCACGTGTTGATAGTTGCCTACCAGCAACAAAAAATCCAACAAAATCATAGTAAGCATCCAGAGTGCTAACAAAAAGGTTCCTAAACATTTTTTGGTATTTAGATTTTGCCTATCTTAACTTTTGAAGGGGCCATATAATTAAGAATTGCTATAGCCCTTCAAAAATGAAGGTAGGCAAAATGTGTACGCCACAAATTTTTTCCAAATAATTTTTCCTACCATCCTAGCTATTTAAAATTTTGATTTTTGTAAAATTTGCTGAAAAAGCAATTCAGTGTACTTTCATGTGTTGATGCTTGCCTATCATCAGTAGAAAATTCACCAAAATCATGGTTTCAAATACCTAAACTGGTAAGAAAAAATATTTGAAAAGAATTTGTGGCATGTAATTAATGCCTACCTTCATTATTGAAGTGGCTATATAATTAAGAATTGCTGTAGCCCCTTCAAAAATGAATATAGGCAAAAAGTGTGTACCACAAATTTTTTTCCAAATAATTTTTCCTACTACTTTAGCTACTTGAAACTGTGATTTTTGGAAAATTTGTTGAAAAAGCAATTCAATGTACTTTTGTGTTGATGGTTGCCTATCATGAGCAAAAAATTCACCAAAATCTTGGTTTCAAGTACCTAGACTGACAAGAAAAAATATTTGAAAAAGATTTGTGGCACGCAGTTTTTGCCTAAATTCATTTTTGAAGGGATCGTATAATTAAGAATCGCCGTAGCCCCTTCAAAAATGAATTTAGGTAAAATGTGTATGCTACTAATTTTTTTTAAAGTATTTTTTCCTACCACCCTAGCTATTTGAAATTATTCCGTGCATTGATGATTGCCCACCAACGACAGATATAGGGTGTGACACCGGGAAAATAAATCTACACAACTATAAATCGATTTTTCGTCAAGTCATCATCAGAGCAATGAAATTATACCTAAAAGAAATTGTCTTTTAAAAAAGCTGGGAAAATTGACTACATTTATTATTCAATGTAACTATTCGTCTCGAGTTTTATTAGATGAGGCACAGTGTTTCTTTGTAAACTAAAAAATTTAAATTCCCATAAACGCGTTTCAAAAAAGAAAAGAAAAAAAAAGAATGTGCCTAGAAACATTTACACGACCAACGTAAAAGATTTCCAACGTTTTCTTTTTTTTTCATCATTTAGTGTGAAATTTTCAACAAATTTCAGGCATGATATTGCCCTTGGAAGATTTTTATTGTCGAAACTTGACAAAAGAATCATTTAAACTTTTAATATTGTCGAAAATTAGTCGCATGAAAAGTAGAAAATAAAAGGAAGAAAAAAATTGCTCGTTATTAACTGAGTAAGATTTTACATTTTCAAAAGAACGGATAAAACTTTCAATTGTTGGCCTTGAAATAATTCTTGGAGCCAGAAAATGTTAGATAACGTAATTATCAGTAAAATTTGCGAGGAAACAATTGAAAAATTGGTTATTTAGATGCTTTCGTTTTCAAAATAAACTAACTAATATAATTAAGTATCTATTTTTCGATCAACGATAGATTTTACAAATATCTATATGAAGATTCTAAACCTTTATTACTCTTTGAACATCATTTACATTGCAGAATTAAGTAATGAAATATTAATCCAACTCCTAATTTCTTTCGACTCTTGAATTTACCATCCACTCCTGGCAATTACCAACAACAAACAAATTCATTTATGAAATAAGCAAAGTGTATTTGTAAAAACTGCCATATTACAATAAACATAATTTTAAATCGAGTAAACTCCTTTACCTTTTTGTACAGATACACCAAACTATTATTCATAGATATTCGAAAGCGTTTTAAGAATAGCCATTTTTAAATAAAATTACCATATTCTATATACATGTATCACTTGTGTTTATAAATGAGAGAGAATTTCATACGTACTATGTAGAATTTGCGATATTTCTATAGTATTTTTCAGATTATATCGTATAACTAGCAATTAAGAAATGCGAATATTTAAGTTTCTAATTTTAATATTAAACATGTTTTTAAAAATCTTTCATATATACTTATATAACAATATATTTGGCAAGTTAATAAACTCTAGAAGTAGGTACTCCCCAATCAACCTCCGAACGCAATAAATGAGCACCACGTTGTAAAGTTTGTTTAAATTGTAACAAAAACAAACGAAACAAAATACAACCAAAACATTCTCCTCAACACTATAAATAATTCGGAAAAAAAACATCGTACATGCCACTACTAGAAATATTAGCAAAAAAATATCAATAAAACTAAATCCCCGCTGTGAAAGTATTCAAAAAACCCTACTTATAATTTGTTTGTAATTTATCTGTTCAATTGGGGAGATGAAATTTAATACAATAACGAATTAAAATAACTACACGTAACAAAAGAAAAGAAAAAAAAGAAGAAAAACGTAAAACTAAATAAACAAAAATATTAAAATAATATCACTCATCATGTACGAAAATAAAAATAAGATGTTCTAATGATTTTTTTTTTGTTGTTTGAAAAGGTGTAAAATCTATATACAAATATATACGAGAAAAAAAATATACCTCAAAAAACAGAATACATTTTGATAACTGAAATTTTTAAATTTCTTCGGTATTTTTTCTTTTTTTTTAAAATCTAATAAATCAAAAATAAGTAAGGAAAACAAATTAAACAAAAATAAACAACGAACCAATAAAACCATCGCGAATAACTCTCGATCGTCTATTCTGCAACACAAAAATGATTCAGCATCAAAAAAACCGTATCACATAATTTTGGAAATTTACATGCAGATAAGATGAGAAAAGAACAAAAACCATGCATTTTGTAAATTTAATAAACAAACGATTTTCACGTAAGTAATTAAGTATCGCTCAAAAGCGAAACGAAAAAATAGTATAATCATATTGAAAATGAAAATAATTAACACATTGTTTTATAAAGTCAAAAATTACAGTATGCGAAATTTCAATTGGTAACATTTTCCACGGTTTAGAAAACGAAAGAAAAACCTCTGAACACGATAAACGGAATATATGGGTGGATTTTCAATTAAAAATACCTGCCAATAACAGATCACTGTTCACAGATGTCATCTCCATCTTTTTGCCTTTTTAAGCTTTCCAAATATTCTTGTTGTGATGTAGCCAATACCTGACTCAGTATGTCGTAATCGTCCCAATCTGAGATACCTGTAAATGACACACGTTTAATAGAAATGACCATATTGAATGAAAATCTGCTATGTGACTAAAATTATACCAAAAACTTCAGGTGGGAGGTTGTTTAAGAAAGTGGCATGTTCATTGATATGGAAATCTGAAGTTGAACACTGCTGCGCAGGAGGAACGGAAACGCTCGAATGAGCCACTTGCTTGTTGTTTTCATCGGAACATATTTTATTATTTGGACTTTTTTCGGCTGACGTGACCGTAGATGATGAACTGGCACGCATCGGTGACGTAGCGCTAGTCTGTCAAAGTTAAACAAATATTATCATTTCTGTCTCAAACAGGAGATGAATTTGAATAGATTTTTTGAGAAAATTATACCAACCATGCTTCTTTTATGTCGTTCATTATCCTTAAACCACTGCAAATAGCTTTCGCGAGCAACCTGTTCTTCAATCATTTCATTGGTGGCTTCCCAGTCAGTAGCTCGTAGCTTATCTTCCAACATGGTCTTGAAAAAAGAAATGTTAAAGTCGTTAGAAGACTAATAATGAGGACTGGGCGTTATCTACATTGACTCAATGTTGGAAAAATTGAAACATATTTATTCGTATGTTTCTATTTCTCTTGCACACATTTCACGTTAACATTATCTGAGGTTAGAGTTCAAACGAAAGAATGCAACGTATCGGTACAACTCCATCCTGAATAGCATTTACAAAATTTATCTGCACGATATAATTTTCCCAGCATACAAACACATTCGTACTTTTTCAAACGAGTAACTCGTTTCTTGGAATATTCATTAATCATTCATTTTAAAACGATAAATATTCCATTATCGTGACGAATTAAAAATTGAAAAAAATTCACCTGTTCGATTTCTAATTCTTCGCTTTGTCTTATAGCATCGTGCATTAAACTCCTATCAGCAGAACCAGGAGAGAAATTCGGTAATCCGAGACCTACACCAATAGTGGCCTTGTGTGGATCAACGAGACTATTATAGTGACTTCCTCGCTGATAAGAAAGTCGAATCGGTTCGTTGGTATTTTCTGTAGCTTTATGGCTGTGAAAGGTATTGATGGGATCTGCGAAAAACCCAACCCAGTGAATATTTCAATTCGACAATACACAAATAACAAAGAAAACACGAAAAATAACCTTTAGTGTAACAAAACACTTCGATGGGTCTGTTGTACATTTCACACATTGCTTGAATTTCAATATGGTTACCATGAGTTCGGTCAAGACGTTTACGGTTCACATAGGTATTGAAGTCTTCTGTCATGTATTGAGAATAATGATCGCGATTGGCAGCCTACCAAAATAATAGATTAATTTACGCGTCACACGGTAAAATAAATGATAAGAATACGCACAATGTAATCCATGCATTGTTTTCGAACAAAATCGTGCATTTCTTGATCGCCGTAGACTTGATCGGATACTGCTCGAAATAAGCAGGCGCCATCTTCTTTCATATTCTTAACAACGAATCCTTTTTTCCTCATTCGTTTCTCGAATAGTCGATCGCGCTGAAATAGATTTGATAAAACGTAAGTAAACAATACTTCAAAGTGTAAAAATACGAAAAGCTGACTCATACCTCGATCCATTCAGCTTCAGTGCATTGGCCATTCGAAGCACCGTATTCATCTCCACTATTATATCCAGTGCTTTTAGCATCTTCATCGAGAGCAGAAGATGGTCCAGCTTTTGGAGAGGAACTTGGAGAATCGGTCCATGAACGGGGTGATCCAGTGGTCACACGTTCCCTGAGTTTGTTACTTCTTGAAGTACTACTATGTTAGTAATATTTTAAAATTTTAAGCACTATAGAATGCATGCGGGCGAAATACTTACCGAAGAGGGCTAGATTTATGCCTTCTCTTTCCACTACTTGGACCACTTTCCAATAAATCTTGAGCACTTCTTTTTTCTTCGCGATTTTGCCAACAACATTGACCACTATTCAAGCAGTCCTCCAAACTTCTCTCACATATCTGAAATAAATTCGAATTGAATATCAAGACAATTTTAAACCTTGCGCCTACATCATAAAAACAACAAACCGCGTGGTATAATAGAAAGAGCTAATATAATCGATGCAGATTGGGTATCCATCGACCTCCATGTCATAAAACACACGACAAGTTTCAGGCTTTTATTACGCATTAAGCGATCAGACGAACGCCACCTAAAATCCTCAAAATTCCATCACACCTGGTTCAGAATTAAAGACATATTTTTCAACAATGACATGGCACCAATACCATCCCATTAAGGTATTAAAAATATCGGAAATTTATCTCTCAGTTGTGCACACTTTGTCCCCATTACAAAAGCTTATCGCCAACTCGAGTAATTCCAGCTGAAATCGAGATAAATAAAAGCACTTGGAAAATAGAACTTCTGTAGCATACCTGAGAATGAGATGGGATTGCATTCAAGGATAATCCGTGATTGTGGTTATTCTGATGCGGAGAATCCGATTTTTCTTCGGTTTTGTTATGAGGAGTTTTCTTCTTCGAGAGGATAGTCATGTTTATAGTTCATACTCCGAACGAAAATTAAATTAAATTAATGCATATCAACGAAAATGTTAAGCTTTAATAACTTCTTCGTAATTTCGCATAAACCTATGAGACTCTTCGACATCAGATATGTGTAACAAAAAAACCTAAGAAATGAGAACTTCTCATTAGTTTTTTGATACACCATAATGGTTGCTTATTCTGGAATCTTTTGTTATTGTTTATGTTCGTGAAGGACACGCCGCAGATATCGTGATATTGTAAATCAGCTGATTAGACTGTTTTACCTGCTGCTAAAAAATAATTTCATTTTTGAAATAAAAACTCAATTTTTTGATAAATTTTTAATCTAATTGAATTTACAAGTATTGTGTACAAGTAATAAAATGAACAATCTCCTGAAACAAAAGATTTGCGATTTATTATTTGAATTTTCGTTTCCACTTCAAAAATCACGAGAATTGCGCCATTTTTCAAATATCCACACGAATTTCTCAAAATTTTGTAATATGCAGCTCACTACATACCAAAATTTTTTCAATGCATTCTTTAGTGCAATTGAAAACAGCTGCAGAGAAGTAAAATTGCATACGAATTCATGTACTTTTGTTCTAATTTTCTTCTCTCGTACTTCTATGCATTTTCAATGGAAATGTGAAATCGAGTCATTATTTCTAGATGGTAAAAAACGAAAAAGTTGACTTTTCGAATCTGAGCACGTCGGAATTGGCATCTTTCTTCGTTCGTTTACCTTTTCTATTTTTAAAATTGTAAATGTTTTGAAGTCTGGAAAATTGGGATGTGTTTTTATTGTTATATATGTGTTACTTTTCAATACCGCAGACGGATGTGTGATGAATACTTCCACAGGCTTCTCAGCGAATAGTAAGTTATTACTTTACTTAGTTCAGTAAAGACTTCAATGTCTTGTCGAAGTACTGATAAGAAATTATTATAATATCCACCTTCAAAGCCAGCTTATTTAGAATTGTATGTTTCTTAACGAAATACTGAATTAATAGGTATTCCAAGGCCTCATACAATTCATCGGTGTATTCGGTTTTGGAATGAAATCCAACCAAAAATTTTTCGATGGTCGTAGTATGTACTAAATTCCATATTTCTTTGTTTCATTTCAGTGTTAGAAAACCAATGATTGATTACCCAGATCTAAATTTGGTAGCTCTGGGTACGTTGAATTTGCAACGTTTCTCTATGATCAGAATTGCCATCACCATATGGACGCAGAAAAAATGGAACGACAGCGTTGCCGAATTGTTTTCAAGTTGTCGCAAGAAGAACAGTATTGTAGAATGGGAACGTACCTGGATGAAAGTTACCGAACAAGCGTTTGCCGATTTGCATAAAATGAATTTACCTTCGACGTTGCTCGATCATATAGAATTTATCGTCGAAATGGTGGGTCACGAGTTACTTCTGTTTCTAAAATACTTCAAAGATTGTTACGCGTACGACGGTTGCCGCAAAGATTACATACGTGTTGAAGAAATATGCTGGACATCTTTCGGCACCATAGATAAAATCAAGACTCATCGTAATTTTTCGTATAGATGTGCCACTGCGCATATCCGATTAGCTTGTCCTTTGTGTATAGAAAGCACCATTATTCGAGTATGGATACGAATAATGAGAAATAGAAGAATGACCAGCTTCACTCAGAAGTATTTTTCTTATTTAACCATGGCTGCTGATCCTTATCAATTGTTCATATTTTGCGGTCATCTTTTCAAGTACTCGATTAATAAATTTCAGTTTATCGACGATCCCACCAATGTCATTGCCAGGGGAAGAGGCGAAACCCAGAAGTTATTATTGTACCATGCCCAGCAAGGAAACTTCGAAGGATTTGTATACTTTTGGAAAAAACTCAAAAAGGAAGAATGCCATGGAGTGTTGCCTTTGTTGATGCAAATTTTCAATTATCCTGCATTTACTATAACGAAATATCCTTCATTTTCCGAAATGATTTTATTTATTATGAATAAAGTCGATGGACCAGCACGAAGAGAGCTAACTCGAAGATGTGGTTTCGTATTGATGAATGGGTTATTGGAAAAATGGCCTTATCACGGGATCGTTGTTAATCAATTCGATCGAATTATTCCTCATCTTTCCAACTACGATTATAGAAATATCGTTTTAGAAATATTATCGAAAATGCATCGTATAGAAACGACACGTATTAAACATAAGTATTACAGAGAAGAGTTTCGATTCCTGTGGGGTAATATGGAATATTACGTGGCCAGGGCAACCAACGATTTTGTTGATTTCTTACAAGACAGATTAGCCTTGGCGCATTGAATTACCGTTTCATGTTCCTAACTTAACGTAAGCTTTACTTTTTCTTGTGTTGCTGTGTGTAAAAGCAAAAGCTGATTTCTTGTGCCATACTATTACGACTGACTCGAGTTGCCAAAAAGAAAACTGCAAAACTCATTAATGACAATAAATTCAGGTAATTTGAATAACACGACTCGTCATCTAATTACGATCTGATACGAATTTATTGATGTCACTACTCTTTAACTTTTTTCCAATCCTTTTATTTTATAGTTACCATGTAAAATTTGTATTTGTTTTTCATTTAGCTAATTATTATTTTGTAACGAAATGCTATCATCTATAACGATATCGTAAAATTCACAAACTTATTGAACTACATAATAATTCCTTTTTGTTTATTTTTAAATGATTAATTACTGCCTTTTTAATTTCATCGATCACAACTGATTATTTTAGATAATGAAAATAGATAACGGTGGAAAAATTATATTACACATTTATCTTAATTATTTCGGATTCGTCTCGATTCATTTATTTCTCTCTCTATAAATCTTGTATCCAAAACACTGTTATCTATTTTGCGTTTTTTTTTACTCTCGTTTTTGTTCATTTATTTCTCGACTACATATCATTAAGAAATTTTTTAATTTTTGTAATAATTTTATGCTCGATAAACTGAATTTTATTTATGTATGTGATTGATTTTTGGTGTAATATGTATACGTAACGATGCCTATTATTTTCCCACTCGTACACGTATTTATTTTTGATTATCATTTCCTTCATGTTTCTAGAGTTTCCATTACCGAACCATTACTAGCTTTAATTTCTGTAATATCTAGTCAACTCAATTTTTGTTCAGTTCTAGATTTTTTTTTACTGATTTCATATAGCTTCCATATCATATTTCCAAAGAAGTATTATCACTCGAAGTTGAAATTGTACCTGGTGATCAAAACCTATTGTATTTTATTGGTGGTAATTTGTACGTGTAGTTTCCAATTTGGAATAATTTGTATGATAGTTTAATGAATAACATCTCACAAAGTTACGCAATTAGATTAAGTTCTTCAAGTTCCTCTAGTGATAGTTTTTATTTTGTTTGTTATGAAATGTGGACTGTGGTAAAGATGGAATATAAAGTTTCACTTGGATATTTTTTATTGTTTCGGAGGATGATATCCTCGTATAAAACGTTCTATCTACCTTTCTATTTACGTATGTACCTTTTTCTTTGTGCTTGTGTTACTATGCTTTTGATGTTGTTTTCTCCCCAATTTACCTATTTAAAAAGCTTAAGACTTGGCGTTATATTAACTATTGTTATTAAATGTTTGTGTGTTCTGGAAATAAAAACCGTAACCGTAAAGTGTTCTGATGTGTTATTGCTTCGTTCGACTCATCGAATTAATTTCAGTAATCAACATTTAGAATACCTAATTTATTATCTATTATTCCAGACAATTTTTTCAATCCAAGGAAGGAAATGTGATACCTTGGTATAGATCATCGTAGTGTTGAGAAAATAGCAAGCGATTCCATTCGTCGAATGATCAACCGTTGATAATATTCCAATTAGTTCGTAAAACGATGGGCAGCCAGTTTTTATTTCATGCAGTAATGTATCGCCAACAACACCCTGAAATTATATTTGAATGTTTTAGGCTACGGATTCACTTACGATAGCTCATTTTTTTAGGTAATTAAAACAAGTCTGAAGATAGCTGTAATAGGTACCTGACATTCTTCGAGATGAGGTTGTGTAAGACCCCGTAGTGCAACGCGTTCCACCAAAGTGTCACGTGGAACGTTTGAAACTTCCACTTTGGTGTCACTAAAATTTCAACCAATCAGAATGAAGAAGGATCCGCCCACTTCCATATGTGAGAAACTCTTCAAAACCTGTCTCGTCATTATATTGTCACCATATCGTCAGATTTGTTCCATCACTTTGATGGCAAGTATTTGGCACAAACGTGACTCTATAATGACACGTTGCAGTGACGCGATTTTGTAACCAAAATGACGGAGTATTGGCGTTAACCAAATGACGAGATTTTGAGACCAATATGGTACTTGAATGGAATTTGCTTGAAATTAATTTCTCATCATGATTGCAGTGGCACAAATATGATGAAAGTATGGAAGTACTTTGGCACAATTTAATGGCGCAATATTGACACAAATATGAAAGCATATTGACGCTGATAAAATGATGTGACATGGAACTAAAATGACACTTGAATGGCATAAGAATGGAATTTTGTAAATGTGCTCATAGTAAAATTATAATGGCAAACTAGAATGACGCTATTTTGACACCAAAATGACAGC